>CAUYSK010102473.1:0-42110 GCA_963575035.1 Avahi laniger
AAACAATAAACAAAGTGAAGAAACAACCCACAGAATAAGAGAAAATACTTGCAAACTATCCATCCAACAAGTGATTAATAACCGGAATATATAAGGAACTCTAACAACTCAATAGCAAAAAACAAATAATTTTATTGAAAAATGGGCAAAAGGAATCTTAAATTCAGCTGATTAAAAAAATGTTTTTAATTAAAATGGGCAAAAAATCTGCATAGACATTTCTTAAAAGAAGACATACAAATGGCCAACAGGTATATGAAAAAATGCTCAACATCATAATCACTAGGGAAATGCAAATCAAAACCACAATGAGATATCATCTCACCCCAAATAAAATGGCTACTGTCAAAAAGTCAGAAAATAACAAATGTTGGCAAGAATATGGAGAAAGAGGACTGTTTCTACACCGTTGGTGAGAATGTAAATTAGTATAGACACTATGGAAAATAATATAGAGGGTCCTCAAAAAACTAAAAATAGAAATACCATATGATCCAACAATCCCACTGCTGGATATATATCTAAAAGAAAAATTCAGTATATTGAAGAGATATCTGCATTCACATGTTTATTGCAGCTTTAGTCACATCAGCCAAAATAGGCAATCAGTATAAGTGCTCATCAGTGGATGGATAGAGAGAGAAAATATGATATACATACACAATGGAATATTATTCAGCAATAAAAGAGAATGAAATCTTGTCATTTTCAGCAATATCAATGGAACTGTAGGACATATGTTAAGTAAAATAAGCCAGGCACAGAAAGACAAATATCCCATGTGCTCACTCATACGGGAGCTAAAAAAATTGATTTCATGGAGGTAGTGAATAGAATGTTGGTTACCCAGAGGCCGGGAAGGGTAGGGGGTGGAGGGTAGAGGGAAGATAAAGGAGAGTTGATTAATGGGTACAAAAAATACAATTAGATAGAAGGAATAAAATCTGGTGTTCATTAGCACAATAGTGTGACTATAGGTAATAATAATTTATTACATACTTCAAAATAGCTAGAAAAGATCTAGAATGTTCCTAACACAAATAAATGATAAATATTTGAGATAATGGATATTCCAGTTACCCAGATTTTATCATTACACATTATATGCTTTTATCAAAATATCACATGTACCTCAAAAATATGTACAACTATTATGTATCAATAAAAATTTTTTAGAAAGAAAATATCTCTCTGAACTAGTTAGACCAATAGGGGCCTTTATCTGAGGTAAAAGATTTTTTTCATGAGAACAACTAACCAAGCAAACAAACAAAAACACAATAGGGTAGAGAAAAAGCAAGACTTTAAATCTATGAAATCCCATAAGAAAACTGAACACAACATATTAGATTAAGTGCTCAAGTATATTATTCAGTAGTTAGAGGTTTCCTCATTATTTTTGTAACGCTCCACATGGCATTCCTCATTTACTTAATAACATGTAATACGTATTTAAACGTATTACATGTTATTAAGTCCCCAAATCAGTCATATTTTGTGAAAACAGAAGGTAGATTCATGATCATGTCATCTCATTGTGGAGCTGCCCAGTTGTGAGTGACTGAGGCAACCAAACCCTCTGGCTCGGGCCAGCAGTCCTGTTCCCGCTGCTCAACTGCTCAAGCCAGACTGAGGTGAGACAGATTTCCTAAGAAACAATTTTAAAACTCACTAATGGATGCTTCCAATGCCATTTCCTCTCAATGTACTCTAAATGAATGGCATCAATTCTAGCCTGCAATCTTATATACAGTGACATATAAAAGAAGAAAAGAAATGGATGATCTGATCGCCCAAACACTAGCAGATGAATGATTCAATTGTGCACAAGTAGATTCCGAAATGCCTTTCAGGACTGACCTAGCCTCTCTCATCTGATGCTGCCTGCCCAGAAATAAATAAAGGCATGCATGCACAAATAAGTGAATAAATAGTATCATTGAATGAGCCAAAACAATGGTAATTATGCCTAGGTTTTATTTTATTAAATATCACAAGTAAATTTCCAGTTCATACCAACAATAAATATGTAGCCAGTGTTTTATTACAAACATCTGAGCTACAAGAGGTCAGCCCAAGGAACCATTAAGAAGGTTTTCAAAGGCTTTTGGTTCTCTGGAGGCGTACTTTGAGAACAATCTTAGACTGCTATGCTTTTCTGGCTGTTTTCCAATTAGTTTATAAGATTAGTTTTATTATTTGATGACAATTTTTTCTAACTACCTGATTGGCACTCTAATAACCTTTTCTCAGAACAATCAAATTTTGTAATTTTTTAATATAAAAAGATTTAATTCCAGTGGTTCTGATCAAATTAAACAGAATTCTAATTAACCCGTAATCAAATTATATAGCAGGCAATGTTTAAGCTACAGTATGGAGTATTAGCAATACTTTGTAATAATAGCCCCTCTCTAGGGACTTAGCAAGGCTTGTTGGGGTTATTTAAAGCCCTCAGGGCAGGGTTAGGAGTTACTGAAAAGAAACTAAGGCACCAGTCTGGGTAAAGGATGTGAAAAATGAGGCAAAGATGTGAATATTTTTCACTTAAGGGTATGTAGGGTGACAATTCTATTTTTTAAAAGAAGTGAAGCTAAGAAATAGGACTATTCAACTACCCCTGGGCTTGCCCTGGCCTCCCTACTTGAACAAAACACTGAAACTGTAAAATACTTTGTTCTCAATCAAAAGTTAAAATCATTTGGGGTCAAGTCTCATTTTCTCTGTAAATCCAACTCAATTTAGTTCAACTAGCTGCATTGAATGCCATATATTTTCAGGGCACTGCTAGTAATAATTATTATTGTTGATAGATAAGTGACCCTTGGACATTGATTAATTAAAAAATTGTCCAAGGGCACACTTCCCAGTCTTCTCTCTTCCACAGCCCCCTCTTGGGCTCTATGTCACTAAGACCTTGCTGCGATACCGATACCACGGCCCAAACCTCACTGTTCTGATTTATGTTATCTCTAGGCTTAAAATGAAGGTTAAACTTTTTAAAGAGTTGATGGAAATTTATGAGAAAATATCTAGTTTCTCAGCACAGGAAAAATGCTGTAATTCATCTGCACAAATCAAATGAAGTCATTACAAATGACCCCGATCTTCCTCAGATGCTGCCACATTAGTGATAACTAGCACATAAATTTTGACAAATCCAATCTCACAGCTGATCTTTCACCAAAACTGTGACCAATTAGAAATCGGTCTGTGTTCTCACAATAGCAGTGAGAACTAAACTTCACTTTGGTAGCCAGGCATTCTTTCTACGGAATGAAGACATCCACCCTCACAGGCCAACGGAGCGGGACAGGCAAGTGCCCTAACTCTGCGCCCTCCGGGATGAAGGGAAGGCTGTCTTGAGGTTTCTGAGGGAACTTGTAGGAAGCCACGAACACCAGGGAGTCTGCACGAATTTGACCTCACTTACGAGGCTACACCGTGTGTGACAACTGCGCTCCTCAGTGGCAGTTCAACTCCTGTCATCAAAAAGAAGAAGAAAAAGAAGCCACACATCTCCACTTCCAAAGAGTAAACAAAACAAAACACCAAATGATCCTTTAACCCTACGCTCATGGTAGAAAACACAGGAAAAAATAAAATCTCAAACTCAAAGATCCAGAGCTGTAAACCTCCCTGCAACTCTCGTTGGTGCAAAAGGACAAATTGAGAAGAACTCAGAAATGAACAGCACTTCGCAAGAGCATATTGATTTTCAATAAAGCCATTTACACATTTTTGCTTGGACTGCAAGTAGCAAGCTGCTTTCCCAAAGCCTCTGCCACTGAATTAAAAGGTGTGGACAATGTCACTACATAAAGTTGTCTTTGGAAATACTCTTGATGAGAAAAAGGTTCTCATCTCCGAGAGGGAAGAAACAAAAATAGACAAAAATGACATTTGATATTTTCCCCTGACTGGCTTAATTACTTGGAAAAGAGAAAAGAATACACAGTCCTCCAGAACAAAAAGGCATTTATTTGAAATATAGCATAGTTCACGTTGGCGTCGCACCAGAGAGCCTTCCAACAGAAGGAACACAGGAAATTAAGAAGAGACTGCCTTGGGAAAGTATTTAACATCCTAGGTGAATGATGATTTTCTTTTTATTGAAGTCCTTCGGAGTAACACCTCAGTGTTCATGGAAAACAAGAGACATTTTACAGAAAAAATTAAACTGAAGAAAGAGCCAATATGATTCACTCTGTTGCTGGCCTACTTTCTGTCTTGCTATGGTTTTCATGCTACAAACCATTGACCCTCCAAATATAAAAAATAGTATTAATGATTATGACTGGAAAAAAGGAAAATATGACAATAAAAAGGTAGGAGGAAGAAAAAAAGACATTTCTTCTATGACAGTGTGCTGATCTGCTGGTGTGCAGATCACCGTGGACACAGCGGTTGGCGTCACTGGGCATCTCCCTTTGTGTGGGTCAGGGCCTCCGCTGAAGGAACTGACACAAAACTGCAAGGATGGGCCAGGGTTACCATAAGCCAATCATGGCAAACCCCTTGACAGCGATTGCTTTAAAAACCAAGGTTAGTCCATCAGCTGATGAAAAGAACAAATAAAATGTGGTATATCCATACACTGGAATATTATTCAGCAATAAAAATATACAGAACTGAATTGATAATGCAACAACATGGATGCACCTTGAAAACATTACACCAAGTGAAAGAAGCCATTCACTAAGGACCACATATTGCATGATTCCATTTACATGAAATGCCAAGAACAGATAAATCTGTACAGGCAGAAAGTAGAGTGGTTGCTGCCTAGGGCTGACGAGGATGGGGGAGTTGAAGGATGATGGCTAACTAGTGGGAAACATCTTCTGAAAATAATGACAATGTTTTAAAAGTGATTGTGAGGGGGGAGGAGGGAGGAGGGGACGGGTATATGCATACACAAGGAGTGCGATGCGCACCACCTGAAGGATGGACATATTTGAAACTTGGACTTGGGGTGGGGGCAAGGGCAACATACATAACCTAAGCATCTGTACCCCCATAATATGCTGAAATAAAAAAAAAAGTGATTGTGGTGATGGGTGCACAACTCTGTACTAAAAGCCACTGAGTTGCATACTTCAAATGGGTGAGTTGTATGGTATGTGAATTATATTTCGATAAAGCTGTGTTTTAAAAAGGTCAAAGCCAGTAGTTTCTTGAAATCCCCCTGGCCACATTCATGCATCTATTCAATCAATAAATATTTATTAGGTGACTTGAAAGTCAAGCATCCGTTCCTAAGACTGGAGATACAGCAGGAAACAAAACAGATAAAATCTCTGCACTCAAAGAGATTGTGAAAAATAAACAAACAAACAGAGGAACCAGATGATAGTAAGTGAACTGGACAGAAACAAAGCCACAAAGTTGGGGTTGTGATTTTAGACACAGTCACCAAGGAAAGCCTTACTGAGATGACATTTGAATAAAGGCCAGAGGGAATTACTGGTCCAAAGGTAGGCATGTAATCAATCCAATTTGGCCCAATCAGATTAAAAGGAAAGAAAGATCTTTTTGTTAAGTGGTTGGGATGTCTCTCTTTCCCTCTCTCTCTCTCTCTCTCTTTCTCTCTCTCTCTCTCTTTCTCACACACATACACACGCACACACACCCCAGATGTGAAAGTGGAAGTACATAGCCCCCAAAACTACTTGCTACGATCACAAGGAAATTCTGTCCTAGGGTAAAACCACCACAAGGCTACAGAGCAGAGATACAGAAAGAACATGGATTTTTATCGCATCATCAATTAATGCCACTGAAACCACCCCCGTACCTCTCTACTTTCAGGCACGTACCCCAACAAATTTTGTTTGGCCCACGTGAAATGTGCACACATCCCCTCCACGGGAAAGACACCGGCATTCCTTTTCAAGAGATTTCCCACTCTTTCTTTCATCGCCCCTCTTGGATTAATCACAGCAGGGCTGCACACAAGGGCAGAAGGAGAGAGAGAGTGCTGTGTGCGAACCCCCAGCATCCACTAAACACAAGCAGCTAAAAGGGAAGCAGAAAAACAGACAGGTTTTGAACTTCCCCAGCTCCTTTCCTTAACTGAACCACAACGTATTGGGTGTCTCCTCGTGCAAAGTGGCGCACTAAGAATGCAGTAGTTTCCTCTCTCATGGAGCGTGCGGTCCAGGAGAGATGGGCAAGCAAGTGAGCAAATAATTGAACAAAATAACCACTAAGTGGCAAGAACGAGAGAAACTGGGAGCTGAGAAATGGAATAAGAAGGGAAACTACTCTGCAGAACATGATTAGAAAAGGCCTCTCTAAGGCGGCGGCATTAGCGGCTCTATTAGAGTCCCCAGTGGACTCTTACATCAATGTGAGCAAAGATGAACGGCGTCAAACTGAGAAAAGAGAGAGCGAGGAATGGCATTGCAATATACCTCCAGGCTCTTTTTAAGAAAATATCACAGAGAACCAAATTCTCCCTTTCAGAGTGTTTCAAGTTAGTTCTAGTCGTGCTCAACAGACAAATCTCTCATTGCAAAAGCAAGGCTGATTTCTTATAAGACGTGTTGCCACACATCGGGGCCAGAGAGGTGTCTCACTAGGATAGGGGTTGGCTTATGGAGAATCTGTGGATCACTTAGGGACATAAACACTCAAACAATATGTTAAAATATTCTGCGTGCCAAATAAAATATATCTGTGACCAAACGGGTGTGAGGAGACCATTGGTGACTCATCCTCTAAGAGTATACTTCAACACCTAAGGGCATGTTATACCTTTGGGAAACATTTATAATAATAAATTACCATTTTCGAAAGCGAAAAATGCTACACCTGTGGCATATTGTGAGGAATAGTCAGAAGAGTGAAATCTTTGTCAGAAGTTGTAAAGAAAACATCATCATAATTCAGTATGCCTTTATTGGAAATATTACCTTGACAGAGGAGAATGGGACAGGACAGCAGAGAAAAGAGGACCAGCTGTCATCACGGAGACAGGGCCCCAGCAGCGGTGAGGGTGTGGTGCTTGCAAGGGCTAAGTTCATGCGCAGGGAGGAAGAGTCCAGCAGGTGGCAATGGGCAGTCACTCATGCCCACCCGTCCCCCGCGGAGCATGCTGGCTTCCATAGTATCTCCCCCGCTGTTCAGCATTTAAGAGGTACACAAAGAAAGCAGAACTATGTCTCAGGAGCTACATGCCCAGGTGAGATTTTTACTGTGCTTTCCATGTCAGCTTTCCTTTTTCCATTTCAATGAAAAATTTTGGAGTTTTAAACACCAGAGAAGGACGGAGCAGCACTTAGAGTACCTGATAGGAAAAATCCAATGGGAAATCCAATTCACACAACGCACCCTTAGCCCATATGTCTGGATGAGCCCTGAGCCAGTAATGAAATAGTCAAAGATTAGTAAAGGTGCAAGTGACTTAGAGAGCGCAGGTAACTCCTGTGAGGCTCATTCTGAGTTTGCCTTCCAGAGGAGCTACCTGAGGCTCAAACTGTAGCAAGTAGGAGTCCAGGGACCCTGGGAATAGAGGCTAAAGTAAGTCATTAACCAAAGCTACAATTCTTAGATTTCACATCAACAGCTGTTTCTATAAACCTCCTATTCCTTGATTCTGAGATATCTAGAAAAAAGCAAGTGAGAGCACGTATGGAGGAAGAGACTATGAGGACTGTCTCAGTTCGGGACGCCGTGACAAAGAACCGCAGACTGGGTGGCTTACGAACATCAGACATTTATTTCTCACAATTCTGGAGGCTGGAAGTCCGAGATCAGGGTGCAGCGTGGTTGGGTTCTGGTGAGGGCCCTCTCCCCGGTTACAGAAGCCGACTTTTCACTGTACAGCAATGCCCTTTATCCTCAGGGGCACATTCCAAGACCCCCAGGGATGCCTGAAACTGCAGATAGTGCTGAACCCTGTATATACTATGGTTTTCCCTTTACATACATAACTTTGATAAAGTTTAATTTATAAATTAGGCACATTAAAAGATTAACGGTCATAACTATAAAATAGAACAATTATAATAATACACTGCTCACAATTCCATTGATAGATGATTCGTGCTCACCACAGAACTTGGCAGCCTCAGCATATGACTTTGTTTCTTTCCTTAAGTCAAGAACCTTCAGCTTTTCACTTAAAGGAAGCACTTGACAGCTTCTCTTCGGCATCTCAGAATTACCGGCATCCCTGCTCTTGCACTTTGGGTCATTATTAGGTAAAATAAGAGTTACTTGAACTCGAGCACTGTGATAGGACAACAGCTAATCTGATGACAGAGAAGGTTTCTAAACTACTGACGGGTGGGTAGGGCCTGCAGCAGGGATGGGCTACACAAAGGGGTGATTCACATCCTGGACGGAACAGGACCATGCAAGATTTCATCCTGCTACTCAGAGTGTGCACAATTTAAAACATAGGAATTTGTTTATTTCAGGAATTTTCCACTTAATATTTTCAGACTACGGTTGGCCACAGGTAATTGAAACTATGGAAAGCAAAACCTATGTACTCTCACATGTTGGAAAGAGAGCTAACTAGCTTTCTGGCCACCTCTTATAAGGACACTAATTCCATTCCTGGGGGCTCCACCTTCATGACCTAATCACCTCCCAAAGATCCCACCTCTTAATCTGATCACTTTGGGGTCAGGATTTCAACATACGATTGGGGGGTGGCGAGCACAAGTACTCAGGCCACTGCAAGGACCAAAAAATCATAAAAGATATAATCTGTGCCTTAAAACAATAAATAATGTTGTAAAGAACGTAATAGTAAGATGCATGAAACCCTAAAAATAAATAACAATAAATAAAGGGCTTCAACCTTATCAAAATACTACCGTAGCTTTCTCTTCCCTTTACCAAAAGTGCCAACAACAACAACAAAAAAACAGACCATTTCATGAACTGAAGTCAACTTCCAATCATCTCAGTTCCTGAAGCTAGCTGTCAAGGATTCAGGATCATTGCCATCCTGGCCTCTACAAGAAATAAATGCTACTGGAGGAGGATAATATCAGCTTGGGCTTCAATTGTTTTTATATTTATTATAAACAGTGTTCAGCACTCAATCAAAAACACTGAGGGACACAGAAAAACTAGACATAACTAACCTAACAAAAACCAAGAATGACAGTAAAGAAGAAGAAACATATAGGGGCTCCTGCTAGGCGTGAGTTAGCAGCAAAGTTTGATGCTATTATTCCAACAATATTGGACCATTTGAAACAAATCAGCAAGGTAAAGAAGCTGGATAGATGAGTTTTGCACGAATTAAACAAGCATCAGAAGAGAAATCGTCTCAAAGTCTGCCTTTTTTTGCAGTCACAATATAAAGGCAAACCATTTCTACACCGTATTGTGACGTTTGATGAAAAATGGATTCTTTTCAATCCCAAGCATTCAGCACAATGGCCGGATAAAGATGAAGTGCTGAAACACGGTCCAAAACCAAATATTCATCGAAAAAGCTAATGGTGTCTATTTGGTGGTCCAGCACTGACTGGTATGATCCACCACAGCTTCATGAAACCTAGTCAGTGGATTACAGCAGATGTCTACTGCAACCAGTTGGATGAAATGATGAGGATGCTTGTGATGAAGCAGCCGAGACTGGTCAATAGAGACAGGTCAATCCTCTTGCAACACAACACTCCACCACATGTCGCAAAAAAATAACTCTGCTCAAACTATAGAAGCTGAACTTGGAAACTCTCTGTCATCCACGATATTCTTCAGACCTTGCTCCAACTGACTAGCACTTCTTCCAGGCTTTGGACCCTTCCTGTAAGGAAAAATATTCAATTTTTAACAGGCTGTGGAAAACACTTTTCATGATTTCATTGCCACTGGCTTTCCAGGCTTCCTTCTGCTGGCATAAACAAGCTACCATTAAGATGGCAAAAGTGTGTCAATAGTTTAGGTGCAGACTTTCATTAATTGTACTGCTTCTTGTTTGAGCTATAAGAAACTACACTTTTATTAGAAATCGGACATTTCATATTTAATGACCTAATACAATCACAGAAGGAGATTTAGCAATCACCTAAGCAGAGAACAGGAAGAAAGCAGGAAAATCCACATCACTGTGATTGAGTTACTTGATCAACATATACTACAGATCAAAAGGAATATCATTCTGGAGGCTCAGAAGAGGGTACCTCTGAAAAGGATTAATTATAGGTTTCAGAAGGAAATGTAAAAAAAACTGAGATCCAAATCATTAAATGTTTTGTTTCGCGTTATACAACAGTAAGGGGCAACAGTGTCAAAGTAAAGCCCTGTGTTCTGGGTCTTGCCCACAGACATGTTTCATTTGGCCTACACACTGTTAAAAGATAAAAATATTTGAGCCAAACTTTTAATATCAAGAGAGTTCTCGATTCTCTCCCAGAGAACAGCAGAGGGCTCTCAGTGGTCAGCATTGTTCCTTCAGCCAGTGCCACTCGTTTACTTATCTGTGTTGTCACAATGTCAAACCAAGGTTTCAACTCAGGTCTCTCTGGTTTTTCCAAAATATCATCCAGCTTCCAGAAAGAGATTATAGTTGCTGGGGCTAAAAAAACTAGAACAAACAATTAAAAATTTACTATTAAAACTTACTATCCCCCCTTTCCTCTAAACTTCAACATTATTTCCCCAGTTGGAAGAAAGGATACTTTTACTTTTTACTCTTCAGTGGCGTCTTCCTCCATGAGTTATGTCTAGAAATTTCTGGTTATTCTACATGACAGAATTGCCCTAAAGCTGCCCTAAGAACCACCGAGGTAGATCTTGGGGATTTGTTCAAGAGTATAAGCCCGTTTCCTAGATCATTTCACATCAAAGGCCCTGAACAAGAGATGTTAATGCATCATCACAACGACACAGGATTTTTCAAGAATATCCTAAGGTATATACACAGCTATGTGGATAGAGGTGTTATGTGGGATTCAGTGAAACAATATTTGCAAATATGCTCTTAAAAAGTGTATTCCATTACATTAAATGGAAGAAATTGTTAATTCAAATAACTAGGGAATTTACTGATAGAAACAGAACAAAAAGCTGGATACTGTTTCTGAAATCACATTCCACTTAGGGTCAGCAAATGAATACACGATAGCCCAGCACAATTGAGGAATGATTAAATTAATTCTACTCTGCTTAACTCAAGGGAAAAGTTCATACTCCTCATCCCTGTTTGCCCTAGGCCCCAGGGTAAATACCTCCCTGAAATGACAAGGCAGTGGCTCAGAGAAAGAGAAAGGAAACAGGAACCTTCAGGCTGTGCTACAACACAACCGAGACTGTTCCAGGAACAAACAATGGCTCCCCAAGAACCATCAACAAGTCCAAGCAAAGGTTGGAAAATAACCCTGGCTTCCTGGGGTCACTATTTTGTATTTCTTGTCCCTGGGTACATCCTTGATAAATCTGCTGCTTTTTTTCAGCCTATAAATTCGAACACTTTTGGTGTCCAAAATTTGGAGACTAAAGGGAACTATGAGATTCATAAACATCTAAGTGATTAATCTAATGTATTCAATTGTAGTGAATAAATTCAAAATGGTACCACTTTCACAAAAAACAAATTCAGTACCTCCACAATCTATGGCATTTGTCATGTGCTTGTTGCATTGATCTTGAAATAATAGCACTGATAACAATGAAACGGTATCAATGTATAGATTAGTGTGGAAGTTAAGTACCTGGCTTTTAGTTTTGACTATTCTGAGGTAAATATTGCAATTGTTCAGTGCTTCAGTTTATCCCACTGTGAAAGACGTTATATTGTTTATCCTACATACCCCTCACAGAAAAGACTATTATTGACCAAAGCCTTCAACTAAGGAGGGAAATAACACATGCATCAAAGGGTATTGATGCCAGCCATAGCATGCACAGCTGGGCATGCCGAAAGACGCCAGGCTGCGAGAACAATCCGCGACAACATCCACACATGACACGTTTCTGCCACAGACTGTCAACATTGATTCTCTCACACTGGCCACGTAGGCAGGTGTCTCTTTCCTCTCCTACAATTCCTGGAGCTGTAAGGTAGAACCAAGAAGACTTTCCCAAAAGAGCAAGAGTGCCTCTCTGATAAATAATTGAGAGTAGCTGCATTTTCCTTCTCCAAGAGAAAAAAAGTCAACACTATATAACCACTGTGTTTTAAATATATACTGATAGCTCACACTAAAGTGAATTAAAATAAAGTAGAAAAGGGTCAAAGAGCTTTCTTCCTTTTTCACTAAGAAACAAATTTAGATTCACTCCCTGACTCTACCCAAGACTTTTATCCCTTCCACTGTCTGATCTACTCTCTATCTTCTCTCAAAAAGGAAAAATTCCTCAAAACAGAAAAAGTAATTGCAAAAATTCAATTCCAAAGCGTTCTTCTTGTACTCAGGGCTGAGCTGCCAAACTGATTTAACACAGTGTCTGGGACAGACCAAGGCAAGGGCTGAACAAACACTATTTGATAAATTAGCTGAATCCTGTCCCTCTACCAGAACCAGTGGTGGGGCAGGACAGGGCTGGTGAAAAGAGAGAAAAGGAAAGTGTTTGCTGAATGGAGACGTAGACACCTAGGCACGTCCACACAATGACACTGGCTGAAGTCCCATCATTAAACTGTTACGTAAGCTACCTCTAGATCTGAGAGAAGAGTCGACCGGCCAACTCAGAGAGATAATAACAATAGTGGCCACTACTTATTGAGCGTTTAAATCTATACCATTTATACACACTATCTTAGTACCTAGGTAGGTACTTATTTTAGTCCATTCAGGCAGTTATAACAAAATACACTAAACTGAGTGGCTTATAAGCAACAGAAATTTATTCCTCTCAGTTCTGAAGGCTAAGAAGTCCACGATTTGGATGCTAGCATGGTCGGATTCTAGTGAGGGCCCTGTCCTGGGTTGCAGACTGCCACCTCCTCTCTGTGTCCTTATGTGAGGGAAGGCACTAGCTAGCTCTCTAGAGTCTCTTCTATAAGAACATGAATCTCATTCATGAGGGACCCTCCCAAAGGCCTCACCTTTTAATACCATCTTGGAGGTGACAAATTTAGGGAAATACAAACGTTCAAAATATAGCAGTACTATTATTATTATTACCGTCATTTTGTCAAGAGAAGACTGAATTTTTTTTCTATTTTTGTGTAACAAATTACAAAATTTAGCAGCTTAAAACAAATGTCCTATCTCACAGTTTCTGAGGGTTGGAAATTCAGGAGCAACTTAGATAGTAGCCCTGGGCTAGGATCTCATCAGGTTGCAGTCTGGATAGCGGCTGGAGCCACCATCATATGAAGGTTTGCCTGGGGCTGGAGGATCCGCTTCCAAGGTCACTCTTGTGGCTTTTAGCAGGAGACCTCCGATCTTTGCCACATAAGTCTCTCCGTAGGGCTCACAACATAGCTGCTGGCTTTCCCCGGAATAAGTGACCTAAAAGTGAGAGACCTACCAAGATGGAAGTCTCAGTCTCCCATAACCTAATCTCAGAAGTGACATATCATCATTTCTGCAAATTCCATTGCTCACACAAACCAAGTGGTAAAAATGTGGGGATGATTATATGAGGGTGTCAGTATCAGAAGACAGGAATCCCTGGGGCCATCGTGGAAACTGGCTACCACAAAAACCGATGCATAGAGAGGTACTAACTTGCTGAGCACAGTTAGTACTAGAGAAATCAACATGGTCACCCTGACTTTATTAAAAGGATTTATTCTGTAAAATTTGGATTCGGTCCGAAGGCCACACTCAAGGATCCAGAAGGCCATATGTGGCCCCAAGGCTGCAGGCTCCCCACCCTTTATGGAGCCAAGATGAGGTAAAACTGAGGGAAAGTTAAACCTGTAAATCTAGTGGACCACCCTTCTTGTGTGAAAGCCCAGCCTGGAATGGCTTGAGCCGGAAAGCTCCCGCTCCCTGTGGCGGCAGCTGGGCTGGCAGTCTCGTGGGGACACGGGCACACTGCAGTGCAAGCCCGTCCACCTGTTTGCTCACTCTTCGTCTTCCCACTGCTGTCCAGATGACAGGAGTTCTGTCCAAACCCAGGCTTCTGTCCACAGACAAAGACCTGGACTGGAGCATAGGACACAACTCAGAGGCTGTATTAACTTGGCAGGTTTAAGTAGCAAAACAGAATATTGTTTTCTTAAGGTCCTTTGCAACTGCCCTTCGTTGAGAATAAATTCACAAGCTGTCTTCGGCTAAACACTGAGAAGAAATAAATTCAGCTAAACAAAGGGAAGAAATAAGTTTTTAGTGATTAGTAGCCATATTTCTTCAATAGACATTCATTTCCTGGATTAGACACTGAGGAACTTACGTTATCATTCTATTTTATTTATTCTATGCATATGTGGATTATAGAGTAGATCGTGTTAAATATAATGCTTTGAAAGGACCCTTCAGAGAAAGAACTAAATGAATTTTCCCATCTATTCTTAATATTCTCCCAACTGAATGCAGACAGCACCAAGAAAATTCAAAGCTATTATTTTTAATGTCAAATGCCTTACTAGTCCAATAAAAGAGGAAAAGATATTAAACTTTTTATACAACAAGAACCAGATAGCATATATCTTCAAGAAACACATCTTAATCAAATCGAACATAGGAAATTAAAAAGAGGATGGATGAGTGAAGGTATCCATCCTCACTTAATTAAAAAAAAAAAAAGCTCTAGCAATTCTTATGAACAAGAGAGCATGTCTTTTTTCCCCTTTGTTTCCTTCAGAGGAATAGTGTGGATTAATTTGGTTCAGAAGGTTCTGAAAAGAACACCTGAGAAACTTCTGTACTCACAGTCTTCTGATGAAAAGAAAATAGCCCTTCTTTTAGGTGAGCCCCTCTTACAGTGGCTAGCAACACCAGTGAGGAGAAGGAGATGTGGACTCCAAATCCATCTCCGTAGCCTTGACCAGGGATTTGAAATGCCTTCCTCATGACCTTACTGAGTACTTGTAAAAATCGGATGAGATAACTCATTTAAAGTCTGCTGCAAAAAGGAAACAGAAAAAGCCCTGTACAAGCATAAGGTAGGAGAAGTGGTGTTATGTTAGTCAAAGTTGTCTACATAAAATACTTCAAAATTAGGCTTACAACTACATAATTCAGCCAAACCACCATAACTCCCAAAAAATTATGACAGCAAATGTTTATCACAAGTTCTTACTATCAAGCATGGCATTCCATATTAGCATATTTAATCCTCACGACAAATCTGAACACTTTAGTCCCATTTTACAGAGGAGCCAATAGGTTCCAAAAAGTGAAACAACTTTCCCAAGGTCATGCAGCTCTATGGGGCCAGCATCTGGATTTGGACACAAGTATGTCTGATTCCCGGCCATGGAGTTACTAGGCACTGCACCGCCTCTGCAAGTCTGGAGATACTTTGTTCTCCAGAGTGAAGGGTTATGCTGCTCCTCTCTGGGGCACAAAAGGAGCCTTACCCTGATGACACATACACAAATATACTCACACAACACACAACCACGTACACACTGAGATTGTACATTACGTCCTGCAAGTCAGAAATACTCCTCAGCACTAAATGTGTTTTAATTACATTAATTATAAAGCTGAGCCAGGTTTGAAAATATCTGGAGGCACACATCCATTTTTGACTTCACACCTGAGCATCAGTAGAGAAGAATTCAAATAAGAATGTTACTGGTTTGACATACTAAATGGAGGCGGAAAAATACCATGGATTCCACAATCGCATGCAAGAGGAGAAATGGAACTCCCTACAGAAGAGAGCATTCCAGGGGTGCAAAATGACATGAATTTTCTTAAATGGTTTCTTAAAGACAGGGAACTTGGGGTTGGTTTTTAATGGAGGAGTGCTCTGACTACTAAAAATGAAGTTTGCTATTCTAAAATCAGGAACACGTTATTGGGCACAAACTATGTAGAACGCACTGGGGCTGTCACAAAGAGCCAGAAGGCACTATTCCTGCCTCAAAGGAGTTGCAGTCCATCCGGGTAGATAAAATATACACTATGCAAGATAATCAGCTGCACAAGCCTGTGAAAAAGAAGGTTCAATCACCAGCATGGGAAACAAGTGATCTATAAACAAGCAATAATTTATTTAAGCCAAAATAATTAACAGAGCCCGGTAAAGGAATTGGGGGCCGATTCAGAGGCAGAAATCTGGGTTCACTACTGATACAACAGTGACAGTGACGATGCTGCTCCTGCTCATGACCTCACGTCCAACCCTTGGCCTGCCCTCCTCTGTGCTGTGTCGCGTGAGGACTGGCACGGGCAGGATGCTTGGCCCAATCTTTGACTGCTGGCTTCTGCCTGGGTTTGGCTACCAGGAGGCTGGTGGTGGAGTCTGAAGAATGAAAAGAATCAAGATGTCCTTCTTTCCTCCTTCTCTGCTTCCGCACTGCTGCATCTTTTCCATGCGTCGGCTCCCGTCCAGCAGTTTGTGTGGTTTCAGCTTACCCTGGCCAAGTCCTAGGCTTCTGTCCTTTGTCCCCCAGCCTGGGGAGGTAGTAGCTTCCTGTTGTCACTAATCTCTGGGTTTTCTCACTGTCCCCTAATGGATGTTTCAGCCTCTTCTGTCATCTGTGTATCTAGATCCTTGCATTAAAATCCCACTGGTTTACATTTTCAGTGTTTGTATTTTCCTGGATGGACCCTGTCTGAGGTCTTAGGACCCTGTCTTAGAAGCAGAACCTAACCATTCTTGTGACGGGGATGTACTGAGCGCTCTCAGAAGAAGGCATCTGAGGGGAGCAGTGCAGGGCAGAGAAGGGAGCTGAGCAAGGATGCGTCCTGGCTGGAGACCAGCGTCGGCCTGGTCCCACGGAGAGCTCTGGCACGCTCCCTGCGCCACGGAGTCAGGCCCCTCTTTGGGACAAGGGGGTGACTAACCACCCTGGTTTGCCCCGCAGTAAACTGGGACAGTCCCAGGCAAACCAGGATATTCGGTCACTTACAAGACAGTTTGTACTGGCTCCAACCTAGGGGTGAAGAGACATCAGGGTGAGGCAGAGAGAGCTCATGCCGAGAGGGGAAAGCTGTGAGCGTGAGAAGCCGGCACTCAGAAGCCAGACGGTTTCACCGGTAGAGGGGACCTAGGCCGCAAACCACAGTACTCGCCACAGACCCTGCCTGACAGGCTACCCTTCAATTCCACATCCTGGCTGTCATATTTGAATGTTCACCTAACATGTTTCCAGCTCGAAAGCTACGGCCAATTTCCTCATTCAAACTAAAAGATTAAATTATCATCAATCATTCGTCACTTGATTTTTTCCCCCATGACCTATTTTTGTTCCCTTTTCATAAGACAAAAAAAGAGAGAGATTACAATGAAGTTAAATTACACATTTTGCTGTATTTCGAAGTTTCTAGGTCACCTAAACTCTGTAAATAAAAATCTCAGTCAGCATTTGTCAGCCTCACAAGCAACGCCTTCTAGCCAGCGGAGACACAGGCGCCGGGGCGGGCAGATCTGGACCCCTGCACTGGCGCTTGGTCTTCTGAAAATGGGGCCGAAATCCTGGCCTCACAGAATAGATAGGAGGGTTGAACATATTAATGTCTGTAAAGTTGCCAGCACAAAATAAATGTTCCATGAGTGATGGCTTTTATGGAGAATGTTGAACATCATCCGAAAGCTTGGTCTCTACACCAATCAGCATTGTAACATGCAATTAGAGACTTTCACTAATTAAAATCTAGGTAGTAGCCAGAAACACAGGGCCCCATCTGCAGAAATTGCAGAGATTCATATTCATCCTCGATTATACTTGAACTGCCATTCAAAAAGAATTTAAATCTTGGACTTCTGTCAGATGATTCTGAGATATTAACTAGAGTAATTACTTTAGAGAAAGTCAAAGGGCCGTTAAAAAAAATTTAAACCTAAAGCAAATGCTGATTGTTAGTATGTGTGTGTGTATGTTTAAATCAAACTATAGTACACAATTCAATTTTGGAGTGGGAATGAGGGGGCTAAAAGTACTCTGGGTGCATCTCAACCGGGCCCTTTGCACTGCAAGCATGGTTCAGTAACTGTACTTACACATAAACGGGTTTATCCTTGTAATTCAAATAATTGCTTTAATATTTTCAGCATCAACCATGTAAGAAAGCTCTGTGTAAAAACTGTAGAAATTTCTCAGGGGACAGAAAGTATCTATAGATCACATAAAAATCTGTACACCATCCCTACTTTCTTTGCCACGTGCTAAAATAGATGTGCTAAATAACACCCACTTCAAGACTTTTGGTGAACTGCAAATGCCCTTATAAATGAAGATTTTACTATCGTAAGTATTATGAAATCCAGAATACCATTGTACACATGCGCACACACGTGCCCAGAGCTACAGCCAAATGTGCAAACCATAGGAATGGGAGGGGGAGGCTGGTTCTTCTCAGCTTTTTGACAGGAAGGCAAATTCTCTTTCCTAAAATAAACTTAGTTCGAGATAGAATTGAAAAGATTTGGCTAATGCAAATATCCACTGGTAACTAGAAGTGAATTATAAACAATACCTACTCAGGGTTATAAGCATTAATGGGGTTAAGTGGAATTTCACACTTGAGGAATTTCATATGCTCAGTCTTGACCTAACTTCAGAAAATATGTGGCTTTACTGTAAAATGCCCTAGAGACTCAAGAGGCATGCTGTTAGTTTGTGGGCAACACGCAGCAGAATTTAAATCAGAATGGAAAATTAAACACATGGCACTCTCCCCTGGCCTTCTGTTTCTCTCTGGGTGGGAAAGAATCTTACAAGACTCCTCCTTCTTTCTAACCCTCACATCTCATCAGTCGCCTGCCTGATCCAGCCTTGGAGAGTTTCTTACGACCACTCCTACCCCATCATAAGCCACTGCCTCAAAGATTAAACACTTGGAAATTTTGCCACACTCCTTCCTTCCAGCCTGTAGTCGCTTCCCAAATCAACTCATTTTCCTCTCTAATGCAAGATCAGTCCTCTCAGAAGAGGGGTTGCAAAAAATAATAGGCCCAACAGACACACCAGAAAAGTCAGAGTAGGGAATACCACTTACCTTATCTCCTTCTGAAACCATCACTTTAGCAAATTAAAGGTCCTCAGAAGTCCTGAAGTGAAGATACCTGCCTAACTTTATTTAACCGGTTCTTTGAACTGAATAGTTACAATTAACAACCCCATAAGGCACTATGATTATTACAGATGAGGAAACGGAGGCCATGTGAGGTTAGATAGCTCCTGAAGGACACACAACTACTGAATGATAGAGCCAAGGTTCAAACCAGGGAGACTGACTCCAAAGCAAAACACATTTTTATGTCTCACAGAACCACAAATTGAGAAACACTCTCTTGAATCTCAAAGTTTATATTATCTCAAAGTTTCCGATCAAAGATTTTCACCAGGTCTCCCCACACCATTTATATTCTTTAACTTAGAGGTCCTGGCAACTCAAAATGAGGCCCGAGGACCAGCAGTCTTGGCAACACTGGGCAGCTTGTCAGATGCAGAATCTCTGGCCCTACTCCAGCCCTTCGGAGTCAAAATCTGTATCTCAACAATGCAGAATCCCTGGTTTGAGAACCATCACCCTTAGAGCGTGAAAGATTTTAGAGAATGATCCAGTCTCAGCTCATGTTTTCAGCATCTTCTCTTGCCATTCCCATCAGGCAGCCAACAGCACCTCCCTGGTGAGACCCCTACCTGCTCTTCTTTACCTCTAAGCTCCCGCCAGATAGTTCTGGGGTTCCCCTGCATGCATCTCGCATGTGTCCTAGAGTCTGACATCCACTGTTTTCCTCCTGCCTCCTTCTGTGGCCGCCTCCATTTTCTGCCAACACAAAAGCTGACAACTACACCACCAAAAACTTCTGGGGGACGGTACCTGCCCCAATGCCTCTGACGCCGGGCCAAGCCTGCCAGAGATGCAGGACATGGCAGGGCTGCTCTGCCAAAGCCAAAGCCACTCTTGAGCCTGAGCTCCTTGAAGACACAGACCGTGAATGAGTCCACCACAGAGCCACAGCACGGAGCAGAGCCTTCACCCTCCAGACAGGGAGGACACAGAAGAGGAGGACAGGACACCAAACAACTAGGGCAGAAGGAGCATTCATTTCACAAAACAATTCCTTACAAGGATTTCTCAAAAATACATGTTTCTAAAATAATTTTATTGACAAGAATATTTTGCACTCCTGTTGTCCGCAGTGAGATGCACGCACACACGCTTCTTTGGAAGGCAAGATGTGTCCCTGTGGAGAGAACGTGGAGAAAGCAGAGGAGAAAATTTTAATGGCCTGACCCAAAGCAAGGACTCAAGTGAGCACCTGGAAGTGACACCTGGGAGATCTGCAACTTAAATGGACCAAGCCGAGGAAGATGAGTGTAAACATCTCCTGGACTGAAAAAAGGGACTCAGGACAGGGACGGGCTGGTAAGAGAAAAGGAAGGGACTCTCAGGCGTGACTGGTGGTCCGATGCCAGAGAAGCTGGTCAGTGGCAGCTAGAAACCCCAGGTGAAGAAGCCATGGATGGCATCTCTCTCCCAACTGTTAAAGTAAGGAGGCTGCCAGCTCAGGAGACTGTCCAGGGAACTCTAAGGCATCCCACTCCTTGTACAGATGCTCCTCGACCTACAATGGATTGCATCCCAACAAACACATACTAAGTCAAAAATATGTTAAGTTGCAATGCATTTAATAATCCAATAAACCCACTGTAAATTCAAACTACTGTAAGTCGAGGACCATCTATACTCCACAAAGAGCTACGTGGGTAAGACGTGAGACAACAGAACAGATTTTTACAACAATCATTCAGATCCAAAACCAGAACCCTTGACGAAGCCAGGAGTTAGCCTGGATGCCCCTCAGCCCCTCCTCCCAGCCAGTCAGTCACGGGCCAACTGGATTTTGTAAACATTTTGTATATATCCATCTACTTTTCACACCTGCACCACAGGCCTCCTTGCCTACGTTATTTCTCACTGTATTAGTCAGGATTCTCCAGAGAAACAGAACCAATAGGGATATATATACTGGTTCTATCTATATGTCTGGAATCAGATGTATCATAAGGAATTGGCTCATGCAGTTATGGAGGCTGCGGTCTGCTGCCTGCAAGTTGGACACCCAAGAAAGCCAGTTGTGAAATTCGAAGGGCTGAGACCCAGAAAGCTGATGGTATAGATTCCAGTCCGAAACTGAAGGTTCCAGAACTAGGAACGTGGAGGGCAGACAGATGTTTGAGCAGTCTGGCAGAGAGTGACTTCAGCCTTCTTCCGTCTCTTTGTTCTATTCATGCCTCAGCAGATTGGAAGATGCTCACCAACATCCGGTAGGGTCATCTGCTTTACTCAGCCACCAATTCACGTGTTAATTTCTTCCAGAAACACCGCCACAGACACACCCAGAAATGATATTTAAGCAGATTATCTGGGCATTTCATCAAGTTGCCACACAAAATTTACCATCACACTCACCCTAGCCAATTAAAGAACCTGCCATGTGGTCCCCCAAATGGACTCCTGGCCTTTCTTTAATTCATTCTTCACATTGCAGTGGGTTCATCTTTGAAAAGTACCAACCCAGTCCTGTCACTCTTCCATGTAAAACCCCTGTGAGTCCCCAGTGCTTTTGAGATAGTGCCACTCCATACAGGGCCCCAGCACAGAGCACCAGCGCGATCCGGTGGCCCCTCACCACCCTGTCCAACAGCACTCCTCATCCCTTGCTTTCCCACTCTCTTTCTGTTCCCTCGACGCACTGGTCTTTCTCTTATCTCAGAGACTTTGCATATGCATTTCTTCAACCCTGGACCTCTCTTCTTCACACACATCCTGTTCACTCGCCCCATTCCCAGCCCTTTATCTCGCTTCCTTTTATTTCTTTAAGGCTCAGTTTAAAAGCCACTTCCTCAAGTCTCCCAAAGACTAGGCAGGAGTCACTTGTTATATTCCCCTAGCACTCTAAACCCTCCTGATAACAGATGCCACAATTTTATTTAACTAATTACCTATGTACTTAATATAATTAATTTCTGCAAGTGCAAGGGTAGTATAAATCATATTTATCTTATTTATTACTATGTCACTAGTGCATAGTAGAGATGCCTGTTATTTAGTAAGTATTTAACACATATCTGTGGAAGGAAAGAAGGAAAGAAAGAAGGAAGAAAGGAAGGAAGGAAGGAAGGAAAGAAGGAAGGAAGGAAGGAAGGAGAGAGAAATAGAAGAAAAGGGGGAAAGAAGGAAGGAAAGGAAAAAGGGCTATTTTCCAAGCATTCTAGGCAATAAGAACAAGTTGGTTTTCCCATCAAACTCCTTGAAACAGTACTGTCAGACAACTTAAACTGTTAACTAACTTCGTTTGGCATCATCTGTCCACATGTAATAACACAAACAGGTGAGACTTTATTGAAGTCAAGATCAGCAGGTATCACCTAATTCTGTAAGCAGGAATACTATTCATCTAACTCTTAACTCCCACATCCCTGCTAATTAGGGAGAAAAGTAGCACTGGGCAATGCGACCAAAACTGAAGTCTTAGAATCAATCTATCCAGACAGAAGACTGTATGGACCACCCCTCCGTCTGCTCCCATACATCACTAAAAAGTATATTTAGAGAATATGTTACAAGTGTGTCCGTACATACATACACACATAACACAGTAATTTTTGCCAAGATAAAACAATATTACTACATCTATTTAAAATATTCTACTTTTTTCTTCATGATGTGATCAGTGGGACATACTTTTAAGCAGAAGAGAGATGTCTCATGTTTGTGTGATTGACTTATCTTCCGAGCAGCCCAGATCCCCTCAGAGACTCCTCAAGGCCCACCCAGGAAGAGTTGATGATCACACTAGAGGTTGGAGCAGAGAAACAAAACAGCAAATAACACCCAGACCTCATTTTATCCCCCCTCCTCCCATCCCTCTAAAAGCTGCAATTCGAGGTTTAACCTATGGCCAATACCGGTCTCCGCCTTATGGTCCTCCTCCACCCTGTGGCGAGATGTAATGAACATAGAAATGTCAGGATGCAACATCTGCAGTAGAGAGGGGAGGGTGGTTAGAGACTGGGATAACCTACCCAGAAACAGAAATTCTGATGACTCATTTGGTCAAATTTGTCAAACTGAAATGTACCCTCCTCTCTCTGAGGACACTTTTTGCAGAAGGATCTCTTTCTAGGTTTCTTGCATAAACTCAATATCATAAATATATCTTAAAGACTTTGAAGAGTATTTCTTAATTATGTAGAGCCACTTTTCTGCTATGGTTTCATGATGTTAATTCATGAACTCCTGAAGTTCTGATATACCAAGTGTCACATGTTGCCTGGATTGCCTCCTTTCCCATGTCTAGGACAGTGCTACGAGTCTCATAGGATCTTGAGCATGTTAATTTGTCCACTCCTCAATTTCTTCATCTGTAAAATGGGTTCATTCGGTACAACCACGGTATTTCAAATTGAACTGTGAAACATTTTCCCAAAAGTACAGTTTTGATATGGTCCAAAATACAGTCTCACAAACTGGATTGACAAGTATAGACCCCTTAGGGCTTAACTTTAATGACTATTTAAGCATGGTTGTTAATAAGCAATATCTAACAATTATTTTAATGCAAATAGATATTTCATACCTAAAAGCGATTTCTTATTTTAAGTAAGTTAAACATTCCCCTTGGAATTTGGTATAGGTGATCCCTTTCCTTTTCTAACAAATAATGTTCTACCAACTGGGCTACCAATATTAGCCTAATCTAAGCACACACATACCTACAGGGTTTCATGCGCATTTTCCTGTTCTTACCCATTCTGCTCTTTGATGCCCAGTATTCATGATCTGCAGGGTGACTGTGGGAATAAAGGGACAGGACTGGTACCACTGTCATCAGCAGTTGTACTCTGCTCCTAGCACCTCCCTCCCCTGGCACAATCTCTGCCCCAAACCACCTTCTTCAGCAAGCAAGTACGTTTACCTCATTATACAGAAATTCTCTTATGGACAGTTTTTCATTACTTAATTAATAAAACATGAAATCCATTTAAATCACAAAACAGAAGTTCCTTTACCTGATCACAGATTAGTGCTAAAAGGCTATTCCTAAATCCGTTTGTTCATAAACACAAAACGACTCTACTTCACATTTCTGTAAATGCTCTCATGAGGCCACTAAAGTCAGCTGGCCTCTTACAGGAACATCTTTCCATAAGACAATTTTTGTTCTCATTTTTCTCAAAGTTCATAGAAATCTCTGTAGTTTGTAAGCAGAGAAGTCTATGAACTCAAAGTCCTGTTTTATCAAATTTTCTTGCTTCTAATATTTTGGAAGATGGGATTTCAAATTATGTCCGCATGTGTGCTCTGACAAGTTTTCTCTCCTAACAGCTACTCGTGCACTCACTGTCTCATTTGATGCTCTGATTCTGCTGTTTCTACATCCTCTGCCTTTAGCCAGGACCATCACCTGTGGGCCTACAAAGTGTTAGGAAACAGGGTCTGAATAACCAAATAGAAATGTGTCCTAAGAAATGCCTTATAAATTTAAGCAGCAAGATGGGCTGACTCTGTGTTCAAAAGGGCTCTCATTGAGTTTTGTTGTTGTCTTGTTTTCTGCAGAGGTTTAGGTAAGTGTGTGGCAAGCAGAAGAACAGTCCAGATATCCTGCATTCATTTTAGAATTAAATTGAGAATTTTCTTAGAAAATAATAGCTGTCCTTTAGATATAATAATACAAAAAACAATAGCCATTATTTGTGAGCACTTACAGTGTGCCGGGGACTGTGCTAAGTGGTCTTCTTACATATCTTGTTTAATCCTCAACACCAGCACACAAGACAGAGATTGTTATTGCCATTTGCAGATAAGGAAATTGAAACTTAAAGAAATGAAGTAACTTGTCCAAAGTCTGAGAGAATTAAGACCAGATCTGTCTGACTTCATCATATATGCCCTTAATGAATGTACATGCTGTTTCCCTGGCCCTTTGAAAGGTTATTTGTTAATAATCAACAAATATATTTTACCTCCTACTAAGTGCTACTGCATTGGTATAACAACAGGTCTTACTGCCTCTAAACTCTTCCTTCTCTAGCCCATTTTCTATCCAGCCATCAGAAAAGTGTCTCCCGAGGAGTGACTGCCAAAACACCTGTATCAGAATCGCCCAGCTGCTTGTTAAGACTGCAGTTCCCAGACCAACCCTGGAGATGCTGAATCAAAACCACTGGTGTACTTAATAAGCAACCCAGTTGATGTTCATGCACACTAAAATTTGAGAACCACTACCTCAGTATATCATCTGTTTACAATCCTCAGACGGTTTACCTAAAACTATGAGATACTATAGGCAGTAGGCTAAACAACGTGCCCCCCACCCCAAGATGTCCATATCCAAATCTCTGAAATCTGGGCATATGTTTTAAGTTAAGAATCTTGAGATGAAATTATCCTGAATTATCCAGGTGAGCCCAATGTAAGAGGGAAGCAGCAGCGTCAGAGTCAGGTGAGGAGGAGGTGATGAGACAGCGGAAGCAGGTGTCAGCATGATCGGGGGTCCCTGGGCCAAGAGATGCAGGTGGCCTGCAGAAGCAAGAAAAGGCAAGGAAGCGGAGTCCCCAGAGAGCCTCCAGAAAGAACGCAGCCCTGTAGACCCATTTTAGACTTCTTACCTCCAGACTAAGAGAATAGATTTGTTGCTTTTAGTCACTAAATTTGCGGTAATTTGTTACAGCAGCAATGGGAAGCTCATACAGCAGTCAAAGTCCTTAGCAAGCCCTCCGTGAGCCAACTCCTGCTTAGTTCACATCCTCATCCCTCTCATCTCTCTGCCTTGAACTTTATGCTCCAATAATGCTGAACCACATTCAGTTGCCCAAATATGTCAAGCTCTTTAATACCACCCTTGGATATTTTCGTCCCCCGACTTGTCAGCCTAAGGAACACCAATTTAAGCCCAGACGTTACTCCTTAATACCAAAAGATGGGACTAACCATTCTCTCCTCTGTAGTGTAACTTGAAAATATATATATTGTTGTTCTCATCACATTCCACTGTAAATATCTGAATCCAACAACTACAACCCATTCATCTTTATATCCTCCGGCCTGATCACAGTGCCTGGCCCAGGGTGAGTGCTCAATAAAAGTTAGCTGAATTGAACTAAACCCAGAGTAGTTGCCTGGAAAGCTATAGATGTATTCCCCAAATGCTACCTTTAAAGAAAGCATTTAAGAAAGTCTTATTTCATAACTTTCCACAGATCCTACATCACTGCTGGTTTTCTACCTATCCTCAGTGGAAACAAATTCCCATCCTTTTAAAAAGTTTGGATTTTGTGGGGTGGGATGGGCAAATACTATACAAAAAAGCCTACTAACCAAGGAGGATGATTAAGCCATAAAGTATTATTTTAGACCAAAGTGACTCAGAAATATCAAATGTGTATGGCTCTGATGACATTGGCGTCATGCTCCACATAGCCTTCGTTCCACATGACCCATCTCTGACCTTCCTAACTGTGAGATGATGGTCTTCTATTTGGTTACCTTTTCAGTAAGCACCAAGTCACAGGGACAGCTTTCCGACAGCATTTGCTTATAGCTTCTGAAAACTGTGAGAGCAGACTATTCATTGCCCTCTTATGGGTTCATTCAAATTGAATTCGTTAAGTATGAACTCTGAAAAAAAGAATGTTAACTGTGTTTACAATCAAGTATGTAAATAATGTGCATTAATATTTCATTAAGGACTGGTAAGATCTGCTAAAATGGCAGAAATTATACTTTGTTTACCTGGGAATCTTACTGCTTTCTGCATTCTTATTTTCTGTCTCCCCCACTGGGTTATAATCTAGTTATACAAGATTGAGGATAGGGAGATTTCTTATTCACTTTTGTATTCCCACTGTGGATCATGACGTCTGGCACATAGTAGGGACACGCAACAATTAACAGTTGAAGCAATGTTAAATAAATGGGATAAACAGCAGAGCCTAGAGAATCACACCTATTTTTCATGATCTTAAGTCACCATACATATTGATAGGAATATGCTATAGTTGGGAAAGAGCAGGAAATAAGAGAAGAGAAAACAAAGGTGGTAAAGGAGAAAGAAAACTATTGTCAGTGTAAGTCAAGGATGGTAATAGCACATAATGAACACAACGTCATGGTGGTGACATGTGAAAGACCTGACAAAAACAAAAATCACAAACACATAAGTACCAAAGAACACCACAAAATTTCTTAATCAAACTCCAGATACCTAGAAGAAAAACAGAATATTTGATTTTCCAAACATTTATTAAGCACATCCTGTATATCAATACGAAGAAATTTGCTGGATGCTGGAGGAGCTATTACAGTGAAAGAAGAACTAACTAAGTATTCATGTGCTAGAATTTATCTGGGTTATTTCTTATCTGCTAGTTTATGTAAAGATAAATAAGACCCAATGTCTGGACTGAAGAGCTGGACAGTCAGTAGAGGAGACAGACCTGACCACAGGTAGAAGGCAGAAAGAATTAAGAGTAGAATAGGGATATTGGAATGTAGAGACCAGAATATGCCACCCAAAAACATGCCTCTTTGGGATAAGGATTATTGGAGGCTAAAGGCAATTGACAAGAAGCAGAACAGCTCTCTACCCTCCCCAACTGCTTAAAAGCCGGACATAAATTTACAATGGCAAAGGTGTCCCTCCCTCCTCACCTTTCAAAGGTTGATCACTGAAGACAACTTTAGACCCCTACATGACAACCTTGACTAATCAGTTCTCAGCTACTATTTATTTGCCCTCCTATGACAGCCCAGCCAGGTTCACTGCCCGCTGCTCAAGAGGAAGAGACACAGCAGAGAAATAATTCAATATCGCAGGCACCGTGCAAAGAGATGGGAGAAATTTCTCAAATCCATCTTCCTGAAAATTTGAAAGAAAGAGTTTTTAAACACAGTTTGGTGGGCAAATGGCTAGGCAATTAGGTCTGCTAATTGGCTGGGTTTGGGCCAGAACCATAGGGGAGTAGAAATTGTCTTCTTTGCTGAGTCAGTTTCTGGTCGAGGGTTGCAATACCAGTCGCGTCAGTTCCTCAGT
This sequence comes from Avahi laniger, assembly GCA_963575035.1. Lineage (NCBI taxonomy): Eukaryota > Metazoa > Chordata > Mammalia > Primates > Indriidae > Avahi > Avahi laniger. The sequence goes on from CAUYSK010102473.1 coordinate 28,087, forward strand.
ATGGGCCACTGGTCTGGGTGGGTCGGTTCCACCAGAATACAGGGTCTGGAAGATATCTCAAAAACCAGCCTTAGGTTTCACAAGGGTGGTATTATCTACAGGAGCAATGAAGAAAGCTAATAATCTTTATGACTCCTGAGTAGTAAGCAATTACAGGAAAGCAAGCAAGGAAACAATAGCTGGTTATATATATATTTCCCCGACGACAGTTCCCATCTTGTGGCCCTTTAATAATTTTATGAAGAGAAGTTTCATTCCCACAATGTGCCACCCTCAAGAGACTCAAAGTGTGGTTTTTCCTTTGTTTTATCAATTCTCAAAAAATTTGCTGTTTTTTGTTGAAGATGCTATAAGCCACCTCTTTGAGATTTACTCATTCTCTGAGTATCTTCCACGTGTGTATGAAACACACATGTTAAACTTCTGTTCGTTTTTTTGCTCTTGTAAAAGGGGTCTGTCCCAGCTAAGAACTATGAATGACAGAAAGAAAATTATTTTTCCTCTCCTAAAGGAGCACAGAAGAAGAGAAATCAATTGCAACTTGAAGGATAAAAAACTACTTCATGGAAGAGGGTATACTTTAGCAGAATTGAAGACAGAACAAACACAATGGCTACCCATCCAAAGAAAAACAGCAACATGGACATGAGTCACATGGCCCTGGGACAGAGGAGGCATAGCAGGGCAGGAGGAGGACACAGGGGCGCATCATAGGAGGGGCCGGTCCCCCTACTATGCTCAGAGCCATTCTGGAAGAATCCACACTGGAATCTTGGTGGTCACCGGTAAACAGCAAGCTAAGGGATAAACAGTAAATGGTGTTCTCTGATTTTCAAACTTTTCTTGAAAAGTGAATCCACTTTTAAAACATATTCAGAATCCCAACACATAGACGAGATGAAAGTGCAGTGGCTCCAAGGCAACCAGAACAACAGTGTGGGCACAGACGTCTTCCCATTCCTTCCACCTTCCACCACCTTGGCTTGGGAAAAAATGACATCGGTTAACATCTTTCTGACAGATCAGGTATTATAGAAAGCAACTGTTAAAAAAAAAAAATTAGCTTGAATGCTTTTTCATGCTTTTTTCCTACTTCAGTAACAACTTTTAACAAAGTAAAGCATGACTGTGTATCATCTCAAATTTTGTTTGCCAGGTCTGTGATCTCTCACAAAAATGTGTCAGAAGTTGTCAATCACTTCAGAAGTGAAAAGTTCAACCAGACAGCATATTACCGGGTTCTTTTTCGTTTTTCCTTTTCTTTCTCTTTTCTTTTCTTTTCTTTTTTTTAGATTCATTGGAATGCTCTAAAAATCATTCTTTTGTTTCACAGGCATCTGCGATGGAGCAAAAGTTCTGTCAAGTTCACATGAAACAGAAATTCACAGAAGTCAACACTTCCGATCGATGCAGATGATCCCGATGGAGAAATTGACAAGATCTACTGAGGGCAGCGTCCTGACTCTCTCTCGTCAGGGTAGGAGGCTGAAGTTCTGCCGTCTGCCATTAAACCAACTGGAGGACTTGAGGAGAGGGCAGGGTGAGGGAGCAAGAGCAGGAGCAGAAAAAAAATTTTTTTAAGCTTAAGACAGGATAAAAGAGCAATTTAAAAATCATTACTTTTTAACTACACAGCTATTATTCTAAACCCAAAATCAGGGATGTAATAGTCAAAAAACCAAAAGAATATCAGGGTAAATGGTTGAAACAAATGTCTTTGTAGTAAAAATCTCATTGCAATTCAAAAGACAAATGGCAATTAAGTAGTTTCTGTTAAGTGTTTATTGTTCACCTTTTATGTGGGTGGCCTCTAAGTGATTTTCTTTTTAAAGGAAAAGAGAAAGTTTGTTCTCTTCAGCATTTGAACTAAACATGATGCAAATGCATGCAACCATCAATTTTAAAATAATAATCGTCTTGATTTTCTAAGCCGATAAACCTACTACTATACACCACTTCCTTTTCAGGCTGTTGTTTGCTTGGCTTATCACAGTTAACTATTGCACTGTGACTCTGCATGAAGACGGTAATGTAATTAAATCCTATTAACACATCAGGAATAAAGACCTTTAATGGGCACGCAGGCTTTGAGAGGCAGCTCGTTCCTGAGCAGATTTAATATCCTTAAATTAAGCAAGTGTGAATGGGAAGATGAATCTTATTAAAAACTTAAATCTGATTATATTCGAAAATTATTGGTTCCTAAATGTAATAAATTATCCAATACAGACTAGAACAAATAATATGTCCTAGCTTCACATAACTCCACTCTATAACAAGTGACAAAAGAAATTATGTGTGACTGTGGGGCAAAAAGAAAGGTCTTTTTATAAAAGTCGTTTTGCATAATGAAATACCTAAATCATTTTAATAAACATTTGGGGAGGGGGGAGTGCAAATGACACAGTTGGAGAGGGAATCATTTACCCTATTCAGAAAGGGAATGTGGAAATAGTGATGCTAATGTTTTTTTTTTTTAAATTGCCATTCTGGCCAATTTGTTGTAAATTCTGAAAAGAAAAGCTGCAGCTTATGTTGTTGGTAGCAAATTCCTTCTCCAGAAGGCTAATGCAAATGTAAGCCATCTGCCACGCATTCTGCTGAGAAGGCTGGAGTCGAAAACAATGGGCCAACAGTCTCTGAATACTAACACACACACTCCACAGGCAAGAAAAGTTCGCATTTTCCCCAAAGGTATACTTTGCATCGCTGCCTTTCCCATCCTCCCCAGGACCACCAGGCACCCACCCCTCTCTCCCAATCCAACTGGCACCAGGCAGGCTTCCACATGATTAGTCTGATGATGTTCACAAGGAGAACCCCCCGGAGAAGCATTTCTGTTGAAACTGACTGAAGTAGGAATGCAAGACCTGCTAAATTATTTAAACCAGACAAATGCTTCACAGTGTGTGTTTTTTAACTTAATCCTATTTTAGCAAAAACTGGCATTGTCTATTACACTACGCATCAGAACATTGCATGGGTCTTATCCTTTTATGACTGGACCCTTTCAGAAGGCTGGAGAACACCATCCTCGGCTAATCCGAACGTCTCCCCAGCAGATGGATGTGTTAAACAGAATGCACCGGGCAAGCAGGCGCTGCAGGGAACTGTCCTATCTGAAGCCAGGATCTGCTCACATACTTTCAAGTAATTTTTCCTGCTCCATTCGAGAAAATCCGGATGCTCAGTTATTTGGCAAGTATGCCCAAATGGCTCATTCAACGACATGATGAAACATTTAAATATTGTTTGGTGTTTGGCGATGATGGGCAGAGGGAGAGGCGCCCTCCAGTGAAAAGCTATCACAGGAATGCTAACTTCCCTCCACTCCAGATCTGGCCCCTGCCAGCTCTCATCCCCGGTCTCCTCTGGCTGGCTCTGATTACCATATTCCCTCAGGCCTCTAGCTGGAGATGCCTCAAACTTTCAACAGTCTGCATCTTATCTTCCCTTCTGTGTACAACTGCCTAGAATGCCTTTTCCAAGACCCTTAGGTTCACACATCTTCCAGGCAGGAGTCTAGTGTATGCTCCAGAGCCTGATTTACGGGGTTCGAATCCCAGCTTCCTCACTTATTAGTGTTGTGGCCCTAAACAAGTTGCTTAGCTTCTCTGTGCCTCAATTTACTCAACTGTAACATAGTAATAATATATCCCACACCAAAGATTAACTAGGATAGGGATGTGAAACACTGTATCTGGTATAGCACGTGCTCAATAAATGTTAGCCGATGTTATCATCTCTATTGTGGAACCTCAGGGATCTTGTTTGCCATCCTCTCTCTCTCTCCCCCCTTAATATTAATTATTCTTTCTCTTTATTACCACATCCTTCAGCGTAAGTGCATGCTGATGCTGTTGCATTCATCACATATTTTAATTTTGTGCTTATATCTGTCTTTTCTCCTAGATTGTAAGTTCCTTAAGAGCTCATCTTTGTATTCACAAGGCTTAATACAGTAGCAGGCACATAATAGTTGCTTAATAAATATTTATTAACTAAATACAAGAATTAATGAATGAATAAATTCAGTAAGAGCTAGATGAGCTGGATTAAGCATATAAACCAAAATGGGGAGGAGATAAATGTTTTCCACCATAAAAATAGTGAAATGGCTATGAATAGTCAGAAAAGGACTTTCAAATGTTAAGGATGTGGAACAAAAGGAATTTTTAATACATCGCTGGTGAGAGTGTTAATTGACTCAATAATTACGGAAAACTATTTAGCAATATCTAATAAAGCTACATCTATGCCTACTCTGTGACCCAGCAATTCCACTATTTAACATAAACTCAGAAGAAATGAATGAATATATCCACAAAAAGATATGTAGAACAATATTCACAGAAACTCGATTCATAATGGCCTCAAATTTAAAACAATATAAATATCCATCAGCAGGAGAATGGATTAAAAATGTTTGTGGCACATTTAGACAATAAAATACTACCCCTAAATTTGAAAAAAAAATACTGATATAAAATAAAAATAGGGATGAATCCCCAAAATATTATGCAGTCAAGAGAAGCCAGTATGCTTTATATGATTCCATTTATATTAAGTTCAAGGATGAAGCTAACCTATGGTGATAAAAGTCAGAATAGTGGCTACCGTAAGGGGGAACTTTCTGGAGTGACAGAAATGTTCTGTATTTCAGTCTGGATGATGGTTACACAGGTATATACATTTGCAAAAATTCATTGAACAGGTTTGTGTGCTTTACTTTATATAAATTATTCCTCCAAAAGAATTGCAGTAAGATTGCTGGCAGGCATGTAAATTGGTACCAGCTTTCTGGAGTGCTGTCTGGTAATATATGTCAAAAGCATCCCAAAACCATTGACTCAGAAATCCCACTTCCAGGAATTCATCCAAAGAAAATCATTGAACAAAGATATATGTGCAAAGACATTTATCGACCTAACGCTTCTAATAGCAAAAATTGAAAATAATAAAAGCACTTATTGGTGTGGGGATGATGCACAATGAAATACTAGACAGACATTCAAAAAGCAGATGTGGGACCACAACAACTAACATGGGGCATAACCACAAAATATTATTACATAAAAAAGAATAGATTACAGAGCAGTATTTTTGGTAAGGTTTTGCTTTGTTAACACATAAATATACATATATGCACAAATATATATGTGTATATGCATGTATATATTTGTCCAGGGAAAGATCTCTAACAAAGTGTCACAGTGACTCTCTCTGGATGAGAGTTGAGGTAATTTGGTTTGTTTTTGCTTTGTCTATTGTTTTGGTTTTTTTTACTATAGCCATTTATCATTTGTGAAATTTAAATTAATGCATAGATACATGATAATTGGATATCATGTGTATGTGCATCTGTACATGTGCAGAAACCCATTCAGCAGAAATGAGTCAATGTGACCTAAAGGCCATATGTGATAAAAGAAAGCTGTACCTTTTTTTTTAAGTAATACCCTGTCCTTCATAGGGCAAGGAGACTGCAGCCCACACTCCACAAGACAAGGATAAGTCCTGCCTGACTGACACAAACAGGACCAGTCCCTGATGGTCACATTTAAAAAGACTGACTTCCTTGGAAAGACTCAAATGGGAGACCATCTCTATTTGGGCCCCATTAGGTAACATGTTTAAGCAATTCGTGACCTACCAGAATCCAAAAAGAAGAGTATCCACTTAGACACTTAAATCTCAATTGGATAGTCAAATCTTCCCAGTTCAAGAATGTGGTTTTACATACATACTCAAGAATTTTATGGGGTTTTTTTATTACATCAGATTTTAGAAAGAAAACAAGGGTTGAGGAGAGGGAATACAGAGATGGAGATGGGGAGAGACAGAGAGATAGAGACAGAGACAAGAGGAGATAGAGATGGAAATGTCCTTCTCTAGTCATTGCCAGTGGAAAGTAAAGTCTCATTTCTGGCATTCTCATTTGATCATGCTTTGTACTAATTTATTCCTTCTTCCTTCTCTTTGATTTGCTGTTAATTCTCCATGATTGGATACAAAATCACTGAGATTCCTTTTGAGTTTTTCTCAGTGTGTAATCATTACAACTCAGTGATCTGGAATCTGTCCAGCCCTGTACAACCCACTTAAACAGCCTTGCCCCCTCCTACATGCCTGACACTAAATATCACCCCTTCCTATTCGGTTTTCAAACCTAAATGCCCTGATCCAAGCCATAGCTTATATTTTTCATATAATTATTTTTTATTTTGAAAGGAAAAAACCTGAAACACATAGAGAAGTTGCAAGTACAAAGAACTTTTTCCTTGAATAACTTTAGAGTAAGGTACTGACCTAATGCTTCATCACGCCAGAGAACTTTAGTATGTGCTTCCTAAAAACACACTCTCCTGCATGACCACAAAATAAGAACATTAACATCGCTACATCACTACTGTCTAATCTCAGAATCCCCTTCAAGTTCCACCAATTGTCCCAATAATATCCTTTACATCAGAAGACAGCAGTAGAGAATCACGCGTGGCATTTAGTTGTCATAGCTCACTTGTCTCCGTCAGTCTGGAGAATTTACTCAGTCTTTTCTTGTTGCTCAAAACCTCAACATTTTTGAAGATCACAGTCTAGTTATTTGGTAGAATACTCCTACATTTGGATTTCTCTGGTGTTTCTCTTGGCACAGGTTACGCATTTTTGGCAGGAACATCGCAGAAGTGATATGGTGTTCTCAATGCATCCTACCAAGTGGCATGCGATCTCGATTTGTCTCATTAATAATGTTCACTTTGATCACTTGATTAAGGTGCTACCTGCCAGGCTTCTCCACTGAAGTTACTCCTTCTCTCTTTGTAATTAATAAATATTCTATGGAGAGGTATTTTGAGACTATATACTACCATTTCCTTATCAAAGTTTGAATTATTATTTTGCTTATTTATACATGTGTGGCCCCATGGTTTCCTGTTTCATTCAATGAATTATAATCTGTTTCCACCATAATTTATTTTAATGCTTACACTGCCCTCAGATTGGTCATTGAGAGTCCCTACAAGCTGATGTCTGTGTTTTTGATATGTCTCCTTCATTCTTTGATCACTTTTCACTTTGTAGCACAATATGTTCCAGCTCATCTTCTATTTTCCCTGCTCCAGTCCTAAAATTAAACATTTCTCCAAGGAGCTCTGGTTCCCTTTACTATGAAATGGTACTTAGAAACCAAACTCTGGCTACTAGGTATGGTCACTGATATTGGCAGGGCTGCTGTTCCAAGATCCTTTCAGAGATAGGACAGAGCTGGGGACTACACAAATGCACATACATACACACACAAATACCACAAACACATTTGTGTTTATATTATTTCTATATTTCTATATCTATTTATAATCATGAGTTCACACTAATATCTCAAATCTCAATACCACAGGGTTTATTCTAGTTTTCTCCATTCCTTATGTATAAAATCTCTCTTCTCCAAAAGTGAGAAACTTGGAACCCATTAACTTTAATACATTTTCATTGTTTTGATCTCTCACCCTAGATGTAACCATTCCACCACCTCTGGTGCTATCACCTCCCCTACATAAATCACCCTTTACCCAGCTCAGACGCTGACACCCCACCTTTCCAGGTGCATGCCATCCTCACTCTGTGTGGACCCTACCCCACACTCTAGGCCTCCCGACTTGTGACACCCTCTTCACTCTGCTTGAGCTCTGACACTGCACATCAGACTACCCCTCCACGTGGACACCTGCCTTGTTCCGCCTACACATTGGCCTTAAGAATTACTTATTCAGGAAGAGATAGGAAAAGAATGAAAGGGAAGAAGGAGTGGGAAGGGAAGAAGAGTAGTCATGCGTTAAATTTTAATCCATGTTTTTTTAATTTCTCCTCATTCTTCCATTTCATACTTCAGTGTAAATATATATTTTAATGTTGTCTGCATAAAAGGTAAAGTTTTTCAGTTGTCCCAACTGAAATTCTGCTTCTTCTTCTAGAAGTATGTCCCACTAATAGAGAGTCCAATTTTTATGAAAAGTAAACAAGTCTACATGAGGTAGAAAACTAATTTAATTTGAATTCAAGGGTTCTGTGATGAACAGTTGTGTGTTTGATCATGGACAACAGGAGAGAGGTCTGGTTAAAGATTAAGATTTGTGAGTTATAGACACATAAGTGATAGTGAAAGTCATGGTAATAAATGAAACTATTCAGGAAAGATACATGTAACATTGGGAGAAAAGGAAGCCTAGAATATACTCATATTTAAGGGCAGTCAAGTGAGGAACAAGTAGATTAATAAAAAAAAATAGATAAGTGAAATAGCAGAAAATGGTGTCATGAAATCCAATGTCACTGGGAAATTTTGAAATTTTTGAAAATTTTGAAATGAGAAATTGATGATGCAGTCAATTGTGTGAAACGTTGCAACATAAAAGATCTGAAGGATAACTGTTGGGTTTTGCGGCTACACAGTCAGTGGTGACCTCAGCAAAACAGCTTCAATAGAGTGACTGTAGTAGTTTCAGGATTAAAAGGGAGAGGATCAAGAGGACATGTGGTGGAGGGACCTCAGTCTCACTAACCCAAGTCAAGAGGGAAGACGAGGAAGGATGGGGTTAGAACAAGGGACAGTGAAACCATGAGACTATACCTGGTGGCTCCCTTTTCTCCATGAAGTTGTGCCATCATTGATGGAAATGGGTGAGAGATGAGGTAGGGGTTTGGGAAGGATGGCCAACATGACAAAAGCCAACCACAGAGGGTGGTAGAGTGACGAACCTTCCTGGGAAACCGGGCAACAGTCTGCTCTAGAGAGGACCTTTCTCTTTGGTTCCCTAAAGATAAGCCTTAGGTTTCTAAGCCCACTAAGCAATGTCTCCCAGTTGAAAGTTTACTGTTGGAAGCTGACTTCTCTGCATTCTATATCTGGGACCTCAGATGAAAAGAAGATAGAGGGAAGAACTGAGTCGTAACCATGGTCACTGGGGAAGAGTTGTGTAAGAGATGATAAAAATATATATATCATGTAGAGATGATTTTTTAAAATGGCCTTCCAATAGCAAACTAATTTCCAGTTTTAAGGAACACGATGTTTAGTCACATCCCCACTGGTCACAAAGGCTGGACCTTGTTGATATCTTTGGTGACGCTCATTCCTTTACCCAGATTCACCTCAGACCAATTGCTCAGCTGGAAATCTGAGCTCTCTTCAAGGTATCCCACACACTGCAGATCTCGGGGCTCTGTTTGCTCAGTTGCTTATCCTGCCTCATGACTCTGTGCAAGAAAAGACAGCTTTCAGGTATTGTGCCGCTGAAACAACAGGACCCTTCTCTATAGCATTTTCTATTCTTAAATTTTAAATACCTCTTTCTTTTGGTTGGAATCATAATCTTGTGTCCATACATGTGAAAGGTTATGCTATTGGTAGTCAGAGGAAATCCTTATAATTTTTAAATCCACTAGCACTTCTTCCTCCCATCCCTGCCTCCATAGATATAGAGGATATAGATACAGACATGTATATATGTGTGTGTGTGTGTATGTGTGTGTATATACATATATATATATAGAGAGAGAGAGAGATGTTGCATCATTTTTCCCACACATGATGATGGATTTGTGCTCTTTCTATCATAGTCAACAATCTCGTTACCAAGCTTTTATATTCACAAGCAGTTCACTAGCCAAGAATTAGAGTAGGATTAACTACAGCAATTGGTGATTAAACATATATAGGCTTAAGCTAGTTACCACTGTGCTCTAAACACCTGAGTCCTCCGCCACAGCATCTGAGCACATTAGTTATGTACATTCAGCCCCATTCAGGCCAAATTCCTTTATGGCCTTTTAGTGGTTCCTGAAAATGTTTATTAAACCTTGTCCTTACATAAACATTTCTATGTCTGGTGTCATGGTGGAAACCTCTTGAAACATATTTGCATACCTTGGACACCATTGGCCATCCACAGATTCTGGGGCATGGCTATCACTCTCAGGAACACAGCACTCTGTGTGAGTCATAGATTTTTTATTTGAGGCAGAAACTAAAAACCTCCATAGGACAACAGGTCAGAAAATGAGCTTTGGAACATAGTAATTTACACATATATCACCAGGGCAGGCCACAAACATAATCTATGGGAACCTTCAGGCCTCCAGCCTTTAATAAGACAAGCAACAAGTCAAGTTTTATGTGAGAAATATTCAGTTTTAAAATGTTGATGGGAGGCGCTGTTCTATATAGCAAGCACCCCACAGAAATACCGTGTGCAAAAATGCCCACAATTTCCCAGCCGGCAGAGCTGTGTCTACAAGTTTTCTCTTAGCTCTGTAGCACTCTGGGAATTAAAGTCCACTGGCCATAAAGCTCGCTCCCTTCACAGCCAACCCAACTGTCGCTAAGCAGTGCTGGTTTGCAGATTCCAGGCACAAGTATCCAAACACATAATCAGCCCGGTTTCCCCATCTGGTTCTGCAAGATGCAATGCAGAATGTCCTTCTATAGACAGTAAGAGGAGGAAATCACATGTAATCACACACAAACACATGCACGTACATCTGTCTCATACCACACACATGCACACACACATATACATGCACAAAAAAAATTTTCTTGAAAGAAGGGATGCGCGTTTTTCTACATCAGTAAAAACTACTGTGTTTAATGGCAGTCAATCCCTGAGAAAATAGGAGATGAGGCACAAATTCCAGAAGAATAGAGAAAAAGGCTACTATTCTTATTATGAACACCAAGTGCATTTTATGTTTTATACATCTCAATGAGTCTATATCATGTTGACATATGGAGTCATTTGGACAAATTTAAAGAAAGAATGATTGTCCCCTCCATACGTGTTCCTTAATCAGACTCATCCCGCCTAAGATCACACCCCCCCACTAAGGTCATACCCTCCCCCTGTGTTTCAAGTATACCCCGTTCCACCTTCTTGCTCCCACTACCCTGTTCAGAGCTATCACTGGGAGCTGATTGTTGGCATGATTCCCCAGCTCCTGCATTTTGGAGGGATTCATAGCCACAGCAGAAAGAGACAGAGATGAAGAACTAGTGTCTGGATTTTGCTATTTCTGTCATAGTGAACAATCTGGTTCCCAATCTTTTATATTCATAAGAAGTTAACTAGCCAGGAATTAGAGTAGGATTAACTAGAGCAATTGATGATTAAATATGCATAGTCTTAAGCTAGTTTCTACAGTATCTGAGCACATTAGTCACACATATTCAGCCCCATTCAGGCCAAATTCCTTTGTGGCCTTTAAGATCTCAGCATGCAAAAATATCCTAACCCTGGCTGTGCCACATCCTTAGGAAGACCTATTCCTGGCCCTTCTGCCACCTACCAAATGCTTTTCTTGATTCTCTTATTTCTGTTTATTGAGAATGTCTTTTGTGTTTAACTAAATTTTACCTGTATAAAAAAGATGAGGGTAAGGGGAATACTTTTGCTCTGCCCCAGGTTCCACATCCTCGAACATGGACACGATCCTCCTCACTGTCTCCTTCCAGCCTCCCTTTTGTGGGAGTCACAGTGGGGCTCCATCACTTGCACCTCTAATCCTATAAACTCCCAGAACCACTCCCTTGAAGGCTAAAATCTACACATCCAAAGGAAAAAAATTCTAAATAGTATCAATTTAACACATAAATTGATTGCTCTCTTCTTCCTCTCTCTTCTTATCAAATATATTATAATAATAATTAAATAATATGTTTGTTCTTAGATTAGACTGAAAGCACAGTTCCTGCTGTTTAGACATGAAATAAATTTTAGGTGAAAGAAGGCACAAAGAAATGAATAGCCGGCTCCATCAGCCGTAGTGTGTGTGTCGGTGTTGACGGCATCCACTCCTGGGCAGTGCATTTCTCTTCACACTTCACATCTCATCCCTCTACCTTATCTTTTTCTTTGCAAGTCTCTACCCTCTCTCCACTAACATCTATCAATTAAAAATTTCAAAATTCTTAAAAATGTCCTTTTTCACCTGTCTCTCAATCAACATGGCTTAGGCATGCTTTCTTTCAGGTCCCTGAACACACCTGTGTACATATTACCTTCTATACCCGAAACACAAGTTCTCCGCCCCAATTATCATTTCTGCTGGCCAACCACCATTCAGCCTTCAGGTTTCAGATTAAAATTTCTTTCTTTAGGGATTCCCAAAACTAAATTAGGAATCCCTGCTGCCATAGTGCCTCCATAGTACTTACCATGATTGTAATTGGATAATTAGGATAATCATGTTTATTATTGGTTTCTCTCATTAAACTGTTAGCTCCTTGAGGAACTTCCAACAACAGGATAAACTGGGCTGATATAGATAATTCCCACCTACTACAAATTACAGAATGGCCGGATTAAATTTTAAATATCTATTCCAACTCAAAAAAAGGGAAATAGTATTTCTGCCATGTGATCACCCTAGTGTTGATCAGTTAGTGCCAATTTGATGGCGAGTACAAATGGATCCCGTTCTTCTGCTCTTGTGGGATTAGGGGGATGGGGGGGCAAATCTACAACTAAAGGACACGGGGAGCACTAAAGGGAGGGAAGGGCACGCCTTTAACCCGCATTTGGGGGAGGCAAAGACATAAGGTGTAACTAGAATGTTTGTACCCTTACAATACCTTGGAATAATAATTAAAAAAAAAGATGTATAAAAATAAAAAAATAGATAAATTGTACTTAATCATAAATAAAATCTTTTATGCTTCCAAAAAAAAAAAGGGAAATAGAAATCCATGACCATAAGATAAAATGAGATGTTAAAGAGAAAACAAATCAGAGCATTAAGCAAGAGTTAACCCCTCCATGTAGAAGAAAAATGATAACAAAGGCACAAAGCCTTGGAGGAAAGAAATGGAAGTATACTGTTGTGAGGATTTTTTTACTACACACAAATTAGTATAATACCATTTAAAGGTAGACTATGAGTTCTATAAGTTATTGATGTGTACTGTAAGTCCTAAAGCAATCACTTAAAAAAAAAAAACAAAGAGTTGCAACTTTAAGCATACTTTCTATGTCAATAAATTCTAAAGCTTAGATAAAATGAACTTATTTCGTGAGAGATACAAAACTACCAAAGCTCATCGAAGAAAAATCGATAATCTGAATAGTCCTATGCCTGTTAAAGAAAGGGAATGTGACGTTAAAAACCTTCCATGATGAAAACTCCAGGCCCAAAAGCCTTCATTGGTGAATTATACCAAGCATTTAAGGAGGAAATAATACACATTCTACATAAACTCTTCTAGAAAATTGAAGAGGAGGAAATATTTTCCACCCCATTTTATCGGTATTATCCTGATTACAAAACTAGGCAAAGACATCATGAGGGAGAGGGAAAAAACTCACTCATTTTTTCATGAATGTAGATGAAATTCTTAACAAAATTTTAAAAAATTAAATCTAGCAATATATTGAAAAGATAATAAATTGTGACCAAATACATAAGGTTGGCTTAACATGTTAAAAATCAATCAATGTAATTGACCACATTAATAGACTGAAGAAGAAAAAAAAATCAAATAGACACAGCAAATACATTTGACAAAATCCAACATCCATTACTGATTTTTAAAAAGCAATAAATTAGGAAGGAGAGAAATTTCTTCAACCTGATAAAAGGCATCTACGGAAAAAGGAAATGCTAACATACTTAATGGTAAAAGGCCAAAGGTTTTCTTCCTAAGATCAGGAACAAGTCAAGGATGTCCTTTCTTACCTCTCCTGTTTGACATAGTACTGAAGGTTCTAATAAGTTCAATGAAGCAAGAAAAAAAATAAAAATAAAAGGCATTGACATTGGAAGGGAAAAAGTAAAACTGTCTGTATTCTCAGAGAACATGATTGTCTATGTTCTCTGTAGAACATATACAAAAGACTGTAGGCCGGGCGCTGTGGCTCACGCCTGTAATCCTAGCACTCTGGGAGGCCGAGGCGGGCGGATTGTTTGAGCTCAGGAGTTCGAGACCAGCCTGAGCAAGAGCGAGACCCCGTTTCTACTAAAAATAGAAAGAAATT
>CAUYSK010102474.1:0-70110 GCA_963575035.1 Avahi laniger
GTACACAAAGAGTGCAATGAGCACCACGCAATGGGATGGACATATTTGAAACCTGGACTGAGGGGGGGAGGGGGGGCAAGGGCAACACACGTAACCTAAACATCTGTACCCTCATATTATGCTGAAATAAAAAAAAAAAAATAACAGGATTCCCTCCTTTTCTAAGCTGAATAGTATTCCATTGTATGTATATATCACATTTTGTTTATTCATTCATCTGTTGATGGACACTTACGTTGATTCCATATCTTGGCTATTGTGAACAATGCTAAAATGAACATAGGAGTGCAGATATCTCTTCAACATACTGATTTCAATTCCTTTGGATATATACCCAAAAGTAGGATTGCTGGATCATATGGTACTCCTATTTTTTTAGTTTTTTGAGAACCCTTCATGCTGTTCTCTATAGTGGCTGTCCTAATTTACAGTCCCACCAACAGTGTGCAAAGGTTCCCTTTTCTCCAGATCCTCACCAACACCTCTCTTTCACCTTTTTGATAATCGCCATTCTAGCAGATGTGACATATCTCACTGTGACTTTAATTTGCATTTCCCTGATGCATAGAGACGTTGAACATTTGTTTCATAAACCTGTTGGCCATATTTATGTCTTCTTTTGAGAAATGTCTATTCAAGTGCTTTATTCATTTTTAATCAAGTTATTTGTTTTCTTGCTATTGAATTTTTTGAGTTCCTTATATATTTTGAATACTAACCCCATATCAGATATGTGGTTTCCAAGTATTTTCTCTCATTTCATGGGCTGTTTCTTTATGCTAATTGTTTCCTTTGCTGTGCAGAAGCTTTTCAATTTGATGCAATCCCATTTATCTATTTTTGCTTTTATTGCCTGTGCTTTTGAAATTATATCCAAAAAAATCATTGCCCAAACCAATGTTAAAAAGCTTTTCCCCTATGTTTTCTTCTAGTAGTTTTATAGTTTCAAGTCTTACATTTAAGTCACTAGTTTATTTTGAGTTGGTTTTTGCATGTGATGTGAAATAAGAGTCCAATTTCATTCATCTGTATGTGAGTATGCAGTTTTCCCATTCTCATTTATTGAAAAGACTACCCTTTTCCCATTGTGTGTTTTTGGCACCTTTATCAAAGATCAATTGATCACAGGTACATGGGTTTATTTCTGGGCCCTCTATCCTTTTCTGTTGGTCAAAGTGTCTGTTTTTATGTCAGTACCATGCTGTTTTGATTACTGTAGCTTTGTAGTATATTTTGAAATCAGTGTGATGTCTCCAGCTTTGTTCTTTTTGCTCAAGATTGATTTGATTATTTGGGGTCTTTTGTGGTTCCATATGAACTTTACGATTGTTTTTTCTAGTTCTGTGAAAAATGTCATTAAAATTTTGACAGGGATTGTATTGTATCTATAGATCACTTTGGGTATTATGGACATTTTAACAATATTAATTCTTCCAATCCATGAACAGGGAATGTCTTTTTATTTATTTGTATACTCTTTAATTTCTTTCATTAATGTTTTATAGTTTCTTTTTTATCCTTTTTTTTTTTTTTTTTTTGTAGAGGTGGCATTTTGCTATGTTGCCCAGGTTGGTCTTGAATTCCTGGCCTCAAGCAATCCTCCCGCCTTGGCTTCCCAAAATTCTGGGATTATAGTATAGGTGTCAGCCACTGCACCCCACCTACTTTATAGTTTTCAGTGTACAAGTATTTCACTTACTTGGTTAAATTTATTCCTAAGTATTTTACTTTTCGCACTATTGAAATGAGATTGTTTTCTTAATTTTTTTGGATAGTTCATTGTTAGTGTGTAGAAACACTACTGATTTTTGTAGGATGATTTTTTTATCCTGCAACTTTACTGAATTTATCAGTTCTAGTAGTGTTTTGGTGGAGTCTTTAGGGTTTTCTATTGGTAAGATCAAGTCATCGGCAAACAAAGACCATTTTATTTCTTCCTTTCCTATCTGGATGCCTTTTTTTCTTTTTCTCTTTTTTTTTTCCTTTTTTCTTTTTTCCCCTAATTGCTCTGCCTAGGACTTCCAGTATTATGTTAGAAAGAAATGGTGAGACTAAGCATCCTTGTCTTATTCCTGATATTAGAGGAAAAGCTTTCAACTTTTCACCATTAAGTATGATGTTAGCCGTGGGCTTGGTATATATGGTCTTTACTGTGTTGAGGTACATTACTTGTATGCCTAATTTATTGAGAGTTTTTATCATGAAAGGATGTTAAATTTTTCCAAATGCTTTTTTGGCATCTATTGAGATGATCGCATGGTTTTTGTCCTTCATTCTGTTAATTATATATGATGAATCCTTGCATCCCAGGGATAAATTCCACTTGATCATGGTGAATGATCCTTTTAATGTGCTGTTGAATTTGGTTTGCTAGTATTTTGTTGAGGATTTTGCATCTGTGTTCATCAGGGATACTGGCCTGTAACTTTCTTTTCTTGGAGGGTCCTTGTCTAAGCCCTTTATGTTTTTGTTGGTTTTCCAATGCTTACTTGTCATTTGGACCACCCCAAAGACTAAGCAGCTGGTGGGTTTATAGATGAGAGCTGGGGGGTTGGCCTTAGCTCAAATATGGGAAGAGGGTGGCAGAAAACCACCACCCTTATTAAAAAAAACTATGAGGCTGTGTGCAGTAGCTCACACCTGTAATCCTAGCACTATGGGCGGCTGAGGCAGGAGGATTGCTTGAGCTCAGGAGTTCGAGACCAGCCTGAGCAAGAGCGAGACCTTGTCTTTACCTAAAATAGAAAAAAATTAGCCGGCGTGTTGGCATGCACCTATAGTCCTTGCTACTTGGGAAGTGGAAGCAGAAGGATCACCTGATCCCAGGAGTTTGAGGTTGCTGTGAGCTACGATGATGCCACTGCACTCCACCTGGGGCAACAGCGAGACTCAGTCTCAAAAAACCCAAAAACCAAAAAAAACCTATTGGCTCAAACACATTCCCACGCCACACTACAAGCTTTTAACTCTAGAAATTAAATATCACGACTCAAATTCTATCAATGACAACAAAACATCTGGCTTATGGTTTGATTCTTTTAAGATTGTTACCTAATTGAGAATTTCCAAAAATATTGTATTTGGGTTCGCCAAGGAGTACTTCCTCCACAACTTCAGAAATATGCCTGGCTTCCCTCTCTATAAACTTCTCCCTTGTTCCCCCTACGTCACTATGTTCATCCGGCCCCTTTACCTCTGTTTTCATTTCTCTTTTCTCTCTTATTGGATTGTTACAGAAGAGGGGAGGGGGGAGAAGAGAAACAAAAGGGTTGTAACAAATATAGCATAGGGACCATGTGTCTCCACATATAACTTTGCAATAAACTACTTCTTATATCCATGAAGTTTTTGGAGAAGATTAGGTTTCTCAGTGGAAGAATGAGACCAAAACTCCATGGTTCTTAACTTTTTGGTAGGTCACGGAATGCCTTGAAAATTAAAGAAAGCTTTGAATTCACTGCCCAGAAAGGTAGGTAGCTGCTAGCTCACCCGGTCTTCACCCAGTGCTTCCTGAAGCCCTTCCCTGCATCCCTTCTCAGCAGGGCGATTCTCAGCTTCTTCTCCACTGGCTGGAACCCATAGTGGGTGGTAAGCAGGACTCCCTGAGGCAGAGGGGGTCCTTAGTCCTGGGGCCATGGCCTCCTAGGGGGCACATCGGAACACTGAGGCTGGATGGTGCATGTGCAAAAGGCAAAACCTCCCCCTCTCTCCATTGCATCCTACCCTTCTACCAAGAATCAGCATCAACTGGTAAGGGAGGATTTTAGATCAGATGATAGCAGAACTGAAAACACAACTGTACTTAACCTTAATTAACACCCTTGATTACATTTTCCCATCCTCAGCATTAACCCCAGTGGGTCCTTAGCCATGTCAGGGTGACTAAACATCCAACTAAAAAAAAAATCCATATTTTCCAAATATAGGAACTATAGCAATTATGCCTTATGTTATGACATACCCAAAAGCTTAGCACAATGCTATACGCAATGTTCTGTTGTGTGTATATGATTTCATTGAAAGGAAAGTTTATTTTTTTCAGGCCGAGCAGTGCTCTGCTTTTGTTTTTTATAAGAAAATTTCCTTAAGTTATTTGCTTGGTTCTTTTTGCACAAGAGAAGCAGCTGAGAAAATTTCCTCTCCTGGATTGTCAAGCTAGACAGCTTCTGTTTAATTGGGGGCTTTTTTTTGGTTAGTTATCTCCTTAAAGTGCCTTGGAGAAATAAGACTTTTAGGTTGATTATCTCATTCAACCTTGGGCAGAGAGAATAAAGCCTCAGGTGTTCTGAGCCTTGATCTGTAAACTCTGGTTAGAAACAGAGCATTCCAGTTATAATCCAGATTGCCTTCAGCCTTAATTGGGAAGTTCTCAGTGTCCTCTCCACAGACATTGCAGGATTTGATTAGCCTCTGGGATGAGTGCGGAGCCCGACACAGCTTTGTAAAGAGTCCTGCCGTAGGCGAGGTCTGACTCTTGTTGGCACAGAGCAAGGTAGGTTCCACAAATGATTAGGAACCATTCTCCTTTCTGTTTTTTTTTCCGATTTCTTATTATTAAGATGTTCATCTGACAACATTAGAGGAGTAGAAATATTTGTAGGTTCTTTCTGTGGCAGCTGGAGCTGTTTTAGAGGAGAGGGAAGGAATAGGGACAAGAAGCTGTCATTTACTGAGGCGCTACTCTGCACTACTATCTCCTTATACTCCTCACAGTAAGCCTGTGGTTTAAACAAGGTTCTTCCTGGTTGGAGATGTAGAAATGGATACTCGGAATTGCAGC
The DNA here is from genome assembly GCA_963575035.1 of Avahi laniger. Classification (NCBI taxonomy): domain Eukaryota; kingdom Metazoa; phylum Chordata; class Mammalia; order Primates; family Indriidae; genus Avahi; species Avahi laniger. The sequence goes on from CAUYSK010102474.1 coordinate 4,781, forward strand.
CAATCCCTAACCTGCTCTGAGCCTTGGCTTCTGTGTTCCTCTCTTACACCGTTGTTGTTATATCGGAGTGTGACGGTGTGTGGAGCCCCCTAGCCAAGTGCTAGACATATGTCAACCACTGTGAAGGGCCTGAGATAGCACCCTCTTTGCAAGCCATTATAAGTTATCAGTCTGCCACAGATTACCGGATGCTGGCACAAGACAAGGGACTCGGGTTGGAATCAAAGGACCTTATTACACAGTGTGAGCTTCAGGTTCCCCTTTGCCTCAAAGTCCCACAGGAGGGATATGAGTGTCCCTAATGGATTTGCATCATAGCAGAGAAATTCCCGGATTAGGAAACCCAAATCTCTTTTGTCTAGTGTTGGACAGTAAACAAACCTGCACTCTACTCTTATTTTATTTATATTATGGTATTATTATTTCTTATTTTATCATAAAAGAACCCTGAATCTTTTATAACAGATTGCAAGCTAGACTGCCCTCTTTCCCACTAGGAGACATTATCTGTGTCTTCCAAGGCTGGTTGCTAAACAAACATCCTGGAAGAGCTGGTTGAAACAAAGGATGTCAGTATCTTTGCTAGCAAAATGTGCAGGAATGCAAGAGATTTGCAAAAGAATTGTCTCCCCCAAATGTTTCTTCATTCAATAAATATTTGAGTGTTTACTATATGACCTGCATTATACTAGGTGCTGGGGATTCTTTAGTGGACAGGACACTCAAGGTCCCTATGCTTCTAGAGTGTTGGTCGTGACACAATATTCTGAATGACAACTTAGAATCATGCCCTGATGTCAGAGTACTTATGGGAATAAAGAGACAGAATATTTGAACTTGGGACTTGATGGGAAACTCCAGTACAAAGTCCCTATACACATAGGAGATGATCAGTACAGTGTCTGAGCATTGACTATGTCGCAGATTTGGTCCTTAATTAATTTTGAATGGAAAAAGCCCCAGGCTCTATGGAGACATTTAGGTAAACTTAGCACTTAGGTCACAACTCAGCATGGCAGAAAGGAACCACGGAGACTGGGCAGGCACCTTGGTTCTGCCTTTCCCTGCTCATGTGGCCTCAGTCATAGCATTCAATGCCCTCCAACCTCTCCTCGCACAGCAGGACTGGAAGGTGCCAGCTGCTACTGGCTGTGTGGATTCAACAATTTATATTCTTGCCTTCCAGATTAGCGGATTCTAAACCCAGGGTCCAAGGCCTCTGGAGCATGATTCATCACAGACAGGTGTGCAGAGAGGTCCACGGACTAAGGAGAGACAAGATCAAAGAGGAAAGAGGGAGACTTCGGGATGCCCCCAGAGCGGGGTGCTAGAGGCCCTTGAAATTGCCCAGGGAGCCATAGATGCCCATTCTGCAGGCACCCTGAACATACATCCTTGAAATAGGTTCCACGGGAACCCATTCAGGTCAGTGACTTTTACTTAAGGATGCAGAATTACATGCAGGGGTTAGGAGTGTGGACTCTGGTTCAAGTTACCCAAGTTTGACTTCCAGCTCTAACAATAAGTAACTGTGTGATTTTGGACAAAAGTGTTTAACCTCTGAGTGTTTTCTCAACTGTGAAATGGGGAAAATAGTAATAATCCCTTAAGGGTTTGCTGAGAGGTTAAAGTCATCCCTTGCTGGTATTTAGCACAGTGTGGGTTTCATTGCAGCTTCTCAGGAGTGGTGCTGTTTCTCTGTATCTTTCGGTTTCCCAGTAGATGTTACATATCGAACAAGTCAGTCTCCTAGTGAACCCAAATCATCCATGATTGGCTCATTTTCTTTGAAGCTGTTTCTGGAAAGATTCCATTGCTTAACAGCAACACTGCACAGGCTCAGGCTGAAAAGCTGTGAACACGGGCTTCTAGTAAACAGACATTTCGATGCAATGCAGGTGGGCCCTGCTCAGTGTTTTCAATGAACCTATTTAATCAGTAGACTTTCCTTTTCTGTTTCTCTTCCCCTAGGATCTCTTTGAACTGAACTTACCCCATTCATTTCTTTACTTCAGTAGCTTAATGAGGATTTGGAATTTCATTACATAATGGAGGAACTCAAGTGCCTCGGAGATCATTCAGGTCAGCAGAGAAATGGCTGGAAAAGTGCCCATTAATGAGCTTAGTGGGAGGAAAGCAACAAAATCACCTTCTCCTTCCCCTCATGCTCTGATGATAGTTTCCTCTCCCAACAAGGGACTGCTAAATATTCATGGGGTGATTTCAGAATGCCACATCTTCTCTCAGACTTCCTTTGGTGACTTGATGGTGCTCTGTTAAGATGTGGAATTGGTCTACGTTATCTCTTCTGGAGGGGAAAGGTGACATGCAGCTCCCGCTACCTTAAAGAGGGGCTTAGTTTTGTGAGAAACCACCGGTCTTCCAAAGTGGCTGTATCATTTTCCATTCCCACCAGCAATAAATAAGAGTTCCTGTTGTTCCAAATCCTCACCAGTATTCGGTGTTGTCAGTGTTCCAGATTTTGGCCGTTCTAATAGGTGCATGGTGGTATCTCATTGTTAGTTTGCATGTTCATGATGATGTGTGCTGTGGATCATCTGTTCATAAGCTGTATACCACCTATATATTTTCTTTCTGTTAAGGTTTTTGACCCATTTTTAAAATACACCGTTAAAGTTCTTATTGCTGAGTTTTAAAAGTTCTTTGTGTATTTTGGGTAATAGTCCTTTGTGTCAGCGGTTCTCAACCTTTTTGGCACCAGGTACCGTTTTCATGGAAGACAATTTTTCCACGGACTGGGGAGGGGCTGGATGGTTTTGGGATGATTCAAGCACATTACATTTATTGTACACTTGATTTCTATTCTTATTACATTGTAATATATGATGAAATAATTGTATAACTAACCGTAGACTGGGGACCCCTGCTTTATCTGATATTTCTTTTGTAAATATTTTCTCACAGACTGTGTGTGGCTTGTTTCACTCCTCGTGTCAGTATCCTTTGCAGAGCAGAATTTCTTTTTTAAATGAAGTTTAGCATGTCAGTTATTTATTTGATGGATTATGCCTTTAGTGTTGTATCTAAAAAGTCATCATCAAACCCAAGGTCATCTAAATTTTTTCCTATGTTTTCTTTTAGAAGTCTCATGGTTTTGCATTTTACATTTAGCCCATGATCCCTTTTCAGTTAATTTTTTTTCAAGGGTCCAGGTTTAGATTTATTTTTCTTTTCCTATAAATGTCTAGTTGTGTCATCCTGGGCAATATAGCAAGACCCTGTCTCTAAAAGAAAAAAAAAATTAGCCAGTATAGTGGCACACACCTGTAATCCCAACTACTCGGGAGACTGAGGCAGGAGGATCCCTTGAATCCAGGAGTTTGAGGTTGCAGTGAGCTATGATTGTGCCACTGCAATCTATCCTGGGTAACACAGTGAGACCCTGTCTCTTGGGGAAAAAAAAGTCATTTCAGCACCATTTGTTGGGAAGATTATATTTTCACTATTATATTGCTTTTGCTCCTTTGTTAAAGATCAGTTGACTATATTTATGTGGGTCTTATTCCAGGTTCTCTATTCTGTTCCATTCACAATTTGTCTATTCTTTCACCAATACCAGTCTTACTTGCTGTAGCTTTACAACATGTCTTCAAGTGAAGTAGTGTTAATCTCCCAACATTTTCTTATCCTTCAATATTATGTTGGCTTTTCTGGGTCTTTTGCTTTTCCATATAAAACTTCAGAATCTATTTGTCAATATCCACAAAATAACATGCTAGGATTTTGATGGGGATTGCACTGAATCTATAGATCAAGTTGGCGTCTTGACACTATTGAGTCTTTCTGTCCACAAATACGGAATATCTCTCCATATATTTCTTATTTGATTTCTTCATTAGAGTCTTGCAGTTTTCCTCATAGAGATCTTGTACATATTTTGTTAGATTTATATCTAAGAATTTTATTTTTTCAGATGCTAACGTAAATGGTATTGTTTTTAATTTCAAATTCCACTTGCTCATTGTTGTTATATATGAAAGCGTCTGACATTTTGGTATCCTGTTGGTACCGTTTTGGTATCCTGTAACTCTGTTATAATCAGTTACTAGTTCCAAGAGGTTTTCAGTGTGTGTGGTTTTTTTTTTAGTTGTTGATTCTTTCAGATTTTCTACATAGATGGATAATGTCATATGTGAAGAAAGGCAGTTTTATTTCTTCCTTTCCAATCCGTATGCCTTTGATTTCCTTTTCTTGTTTTATTGCATTAGTTAGGACTTTGCATATGATGCTGAAAAGCAGTGGTGAGGGGGGACATCCTTGCCTTGTTCCTAACCTTAGTGGGAAAGTTTTGATTTTTCTCATGATTTAGTATGATGTTAGCTATAGGTTTTTTGTAGATATTCTTTACCAAGTTGAGGAAGTTCCCATCTATTCCTAGTTTACTTAGAGTTTTTATCATGAATGGGTTTATGCATAGGTCTTGGATTTGGTCAAAGGCTTTTTCCGCATCTATTAATATGAGCATCTAATTTGTCTTCTTTAGCTGTTGATGTGATAGATTACATTATTGATTTTTGAATGTGGAACCAGCTTTGAATACCTGGGATAAATTCCACTTGGTTGTGGTATATATTAATAATTCATTTCTATACATTGTTGGATTTAATTTCCTAATATTTGTTAATGATTTTTGTATCCATGTTCAAAAAAGATATTGATGTTTAGTTTTGTTGTAATGGCTTTGTCTGGTTTTGGAACAAGGATACTGATGGCCTCATAGAATGTGTCAAGAAGTATTCCCTCTGCTTCTATCTTCTGAAAGAGTTCATAAATTGAAGAGAATTGGTATAATTTCTTCCTTAAATGTTTGGTAGAATTTTCCAGTGAACCTATCTGGGCCTGATGCTGTTTCAAAAGCTTATTAATTATTAATTCATTGTCTTTAATGGATACAGGTCTATTTAGATTGTCTATTTCTTCTCATGTGAGTTTTGTCAGCTTGTGTCTTTCTAAAGATTGGTCCGTTTCATCTAGGTTATCAAATTTGTGGTTATTCATAGTATTCCTTTATTGTCCTTTTAATATCCATGAGATCTATAGTGTTGTCCCCTTTCATTTCTGATATTAGTAATTGGGTAATGTTTTTCTTAGTTAGCCTGGCTAAAGGCTTATTGATTTGGTTATCTTGTCAAAGAACCTGCTTTTGGTTTCACTGATTTTTCTCTATTGATTTCCTGTTTTCAATCATTGATTTCTGCTCTAATTTTTATTTATTTTTTTCTACTTACTTTGAATTTAATTTGTTCTTTCCATCAGTTTCCTAAGGTGGAAGCTTAATGATTTTAGATCTTTTTTTCTAACATATGCATTCGATGCTATTAAGTTTTCCTCTAAGCACTGTTTTTACAGCCTCACACAAATTTTGATAAGTTTTGTTTTCATTGTCATTTAGTTACAAATATTTTAAAATTTCCTTGAGGTTTTGTCTTTGACGCATGTGTTATTTAGGAGTGTATTGTTTTATCTCCAAGTATTTGGGGATTTTCCACCTGTCTTTGTTATTGATTTCTAATTTAATTCCATTGTGGTCTGAGGACATTATATGATTTCTCTTCTTTGGATTTGTTAAAAGTGTGTTTTATGGTTCAGAATGTGGTCTTTCTTGGTGACTATTCCAGGAGAACTTGAGAAGAATTTGTAATCAACTGTTGTAAGATGTATCGTTTATAGATGTCAATTATATTCTCTTCATTGATGGTGCTGTGGAGTTCAGCTATGTCCTTACTGATTTCCTACCTGCTGGATTTGTTCATTTATGATAGAGAGGTGTTGAATTCTCCAACTGTAATAGTGGAGTCATCTATTCTCCTTGCACTTCTTAAGTTTTTGCCTCACATATTTTGATGCTCTGCTCTTAAGCACATACAAATTAAGGATTGTTATGTCTTCTTGGAGTATTGACTTCTTTATCATTGTGTAATATGAGTACTGACTTCTTTATCATTGTGTAATATTCCTCTCTATCTCTGATAACTTTCCTTGTTTTGAAGTTTGCTATGTCTGAAATTAATATTGCTAACACTACTTCTTTTGATTAGTGTTAGTATGGTATATATTTTTCCATCCTTTTACCTTTAATCTATCTGTGTCTTTATATTTAACGTGGGTTTCTTACAGACAACATATAGTTTCTTCTTGTTCTTTGACCCACTCTGGCAATCTCTGTCATTTAATTGGTGCATTTAGACATTGATGTTCAGAGCAATTATTGACATAGATTAATATCTACCATATTTTTTACTGTTTTCTATTTGTTGCCCTTTTTCTTTGTTCCTATTTTTGTCTTGCACTCTTTTTATGTCTTTTGTAGTTTTAATTGAGAGTATTATATTTCATTTTCTCTCCTTTCTTAGCACATCAGTTATACTTGTTTACTTTTTTTAGTGGTTGCCCTTGAGTTTGCAATATACATTTATAACTAATCCAGTTCTACTTTTAAATAACACTATACTGCTTCATGGGCAGTACAAGTACCTTATAATAATAAATCACAAAATGATTCTAATTCCTGTCTCTTATTTCTTGTATCATTGCTGTCATTCACTTCACTTAAACATAAGCATACATAAGTTTGAGCGTGTGTGTGTGTGTGTGTGTGTGTGTGTGTGTGTGTGTGTATCTCCAGATATATTATTGGACAGGGCCTTGCTCTAATGCCCAGGCTGGAGTGCAGTGGTGTGATCATAGCTCACTGCAAACTTGAGCTCCTTGGTTCAGTCAATCCTCTTGCCTCAGCCTTCAGAATAGCTAGGATTACAGGCATGTACCACCATGCCCAGCTAATTTTTTTAATTTTTTGTAGAGACAGGATCTTGCTATATTGTCCAGGCTGCTCTCAAACTCCTGGCTTCAAGTGATCTTCTGCCTTGGCCTCCCAAAGTGTTGGGATTACAGGCATGAGCCATTGCTCCCAGCCCTATTGCTATTATTTTTTGAACTTATTTGTAAAATCAAATAAGAAAAATCAAAGTTTTTAGTCTACTTTCACTTATTCATTCTCTGATGTTCTTCTTTTGAGTTTCTGACTTATATAATTTTCCTTTTCTAAAGAACTTCACTTAACACTTCTTGCAATGAAGATCTGCTGGCAACAAATTCCCTCAAATTTTGTCTGAGAAACTCTATTTCTTCACTTTTAAAGAATAATTTTGCAAGGTACAGAATTCTAGATTGGTGTATTTTTTTTCTCAACATTTTAAATATTTCACTTCACTCTCTTCTTGCTTGTATGGTTTCTGAAGAGAAGTTAGATGTAATTCTTTTTTTTTTTATTTCAGCATATTATGGGGATACAGATATTTAGGTTACGTGTGTTGCCCTTCCCCACCCCCCCTAGTCCGAGCTTCAGGCGTGTCCATCCCTGGGTGGTGCACATAGCACTGTTTGTGTATGCATATACCCGTCCCTTCCTTCCCCTTCTCCCTCCCCCCTGCCTGCCATCCAACACATGTTATTCTTGTATGTGACTTATGTGTTGATCAGTTAATACCAATTTGATGGTGAGTACATGTGGTGCCTGTTTTTCTATTCTTGGGATACTTCACTTAGTAGAATGCGTTCCAGCCCTTTCCAGGAGAATACAAGAGGTAACTCCTATCTTTGCTAGTCTATAGTAAAGTTCCCCCCGCAACCTTTGTCTTCTTTCAAGATTTTTTCTTTATCTTTGTTTTTTTATTTTGATGTTTAAATATGATATGTTTAAGTGCAGTGTGTGTGTGTATGTTTTCACATTTATTCTGTTTGGTGTTCTTAGACCTCCCTGGGTCTGTGGTTTGGTGTCTGAGAGTAGGGGAAACTCTGTCATTATTGCTTCAAATATTGATCTGTTCCTTTCTCTTTTGTCTCCTGGTATTCCCATTACAAGTATTTATACCTTTTGTAGTTGCCCCATCATTCTGGAATATTCTATTCTGTTTTTCAAAGTCTTTTTTCTCCTTGCTTTTCAATCTGGGAAGTTTTCGGTGTCATATCCTCAAGTTCAGAGATTCCTGAGCTGTGTCCAGTCTATTAATGAAATTATCAAAGGGATTCTTCATTACTTTTACAGTGTTTTTGATCTCTAGCATTTTTTATTTCTTGTTAAAATTTCCATTTCTCTGCTTACATTATTTATTTTTTCTTTCACGTTGCCTGCTTTTTCTGTTAAAGCCCTTGGCATAGTAATCATAGTTTAAAAAAATTTCCTGGTCTGATCATTCCCACATTACAACTATATATGACTCTGGTTCTGATGCTTGTTCAGTCTCTTCAAACTGTGCTTTCTGCCTTTCAGTATGCCTTGTAATTTTTTGCTGAAAGGTGGACATAATGTACTGGGTAAAAGGGACTGTGGGAATGGGCCCTTAGTAAAGTAGTGGTGAGGTGTTGGGGGAGGAGAAGTGTTCTGTAGTCCTGTGATTACGTCTCAGTCTTTTCGAGCCTGTGCCCCTCAACCGTGACCTTCACCAGTGCTTCCCAGTCCCACCTCCCCCCTGGGTGGGGCAGGATGGCCAGAGGGGGCCGGAGGTGGGTGTGTCCTTTCCACTAGGTTGATAAGGCTCTGATAGAACCCCATCAGGTTAGGCTCTGGTAAATTAATTTCTCATGAGGGTTGCCTAATTAAGAACAGAGTGCTCTGATGTATTTCAAAATGGATCCTTCCCTCTCCCCCCTTCCTGAAAGCAGGTGATTTTTCTCAAATATTCACTGTGAGGACCTGGTAGAACTCCTGTAGATATAAATAATAAAACTTACCAAAGTGTGCTTCCCCATCCTAAACCCCTCCTTGTCTTTGACACATGTGTTATTTAGGAGTGTATTGTTTTATCTCCAAGTATTTGGGGATTTTTCACCTGTCTTTATTTTTTTCATGGAATAAGAAAATGAGGCAAGTGGTCCCCAGCTTGGTTCAGAAGCTCATCATGCCGTCAGAGCCAGGCCAGGCCTTTTCCCTCTGCCAAGCTCAGTGTGTCGCGATGTCTCCTCTCATGGTCTCAAGATGGCAGAAGTTGCTCAAACCTTGTCGTTTCTTGACAACTTGCAAAAACAGGAAGGGGAGGCAGAAGCTGTCCTAATGCATCTCTCACTGACGACCAGCAGGAAAGCCTTTCCTGGACCCCTCAGCAGTTTTCCCCCTCCTGGCCATGACTGAGTTAGACATCCACCCTGTAGAACAACTCTTGGCAAACAGAAATGAGATTTCCATGACTGTTAGCACAGCTGTGATGATTCTTCTCCTGGGGCTGGACACATGGACAAAATCAAAGTTGTGTGGTGGGGAAGGATCCCCCACAGCAGGTTTCCACAGAAGGGCATGGCTTCAGGACGATGTTAACAGCTCCCCTTGGACCATGGCTCAAAGGTATCATCCTCGTCTTTTGTACCCCGAAGCAGAGGAAGCAGGTTTCAGTGTGAGTCTCATAACATGGAGGCAGCCCCGCAGCAGCCCCAGCCTGAGGGTGCAGCCACTTCACAGTCCCCTCCCCTGTCCCTGTCCCCACCAGCCTAACACAGCGGGGGCAGAACCAGCCTCAGTGCTCCATTGCCCCACAGCTGTTCCACCACAGGAGGACAGCCCCTTTCACATGGCCCAGTGCCCCCAAGACCCCGAAGAGGGAGAGTTTATTTTTGACTCAAGGGCTCTATCTTCCTTGTGAAAGCAGATTTACTGAACCAGAATCTTCTTCCATTTGGTTCTATTTTTTTTTTCTAGAAAAGTAAACCAAATTAAAATTTTAAAAACTATTTATTTTTGAATAGATAATACATGTACATGGTACAAAATTCAAAAGGTACAAAAGGTGTACATTGAAAAGTAATTTCCACCCCTCTTCCCAGAGGCAACCAAGGCTGCCAGGTTTCTGGGTATCCTCCAGAGACATCCTAGGCATATGCAAGCAGACGTGTGATAGACATGTGTATATGTACATACACATCTACAGACACACGTTTTCCTCCATTCCAAGCACTACTATACCATGAGCCTCTTTCCCCCACTTAACCATGCATCTTGGGGACCACTCCATGGCAGTACACACACAGCAGCTCATTTCTTTTAAATTTCTGCAAAATATTCCATTGTATGGACTGGCCCTCACATATTTAACCATTTCCCCATATTGGTGGTACTTTCCAACTTTTGCTATTACAATGTTTCAATAGAAATTCTTAAACGTAGGAAAAATTCTTAGAAGTAGCATTGCTGGTTCAAAAGGTTTATGCCTTCGCACTTCGATAGACACTGAACAACTGTCCTCCATACAGTTGCACAGTTCACAGCTCTGCCAACACTGCATCCGAGGGCTGTTCCCATGGCCTTGCGGTATTGTTCCCTTCTTGGTTTCATGTGACTGAGACATGTCTACCAGCCAAGCTACCTTTAGATTCATGACACATTTTGAACCAAAACATACCTTATCTCTGACATTCATGTGGTCCCTTTTCTATTTTTTCCCCGCTTCATGGGGAGAAAAAAAAATCTGTAAAAGGTAATTCCTTTGAAAGGTTTGGAACCTCTGACAGCTTTTTTCATCCCATCCTTTAAGGTTAGAGTATAACAAACACTCCAAGAGAGATCCTCTAAAGTTGATAAATAGAACTGTCTACCTGTTCTCAAACTAAGCATAAATTAGAGGAAAGGTTAAATCTAAATTATGCTAACACAGGGATGCAAGCTGGAATTTGGAGAAGCCATTTTATCTGACCAGACACCTTGAGCTAGATGTGGGGAGACTGGCACGTGGGAGAGGCGAGGCCCCTGCTTTTGTTGCTCTTTCATTCCAGAAGGGAGGGCAGGCAACAGAGAGATCTGCACAGTGACATGTGCCATCAAGACAAACAGCAGGGGAGGGCACAGTGTGATCAGGGCTGGGGGCCGAGTTAAATGGGTCTGCATGTGTATCAGGTGGTCAGGGAAAGCCACTGCCTAAGACCTTGGAGGGGACAGGAGGGCCATGGCCACAGCAGGTGTGAGCTTGGTGCGTTCAGGGAACTGACGTAAGGCTGGCGTGGAGCATCCGCAGCATTCCCCGTGTTAAGTATGCTGCAGACCAGATATTAAACCCCCTGATATTTTTACACAACATATTTATTGTGAGAGGAGGAGAGACTATTACAGCATCATTTTTTACAGAGCATTTTCAGCCCGTCGCCATGAATGGTGAAAAGGACCAAGAGAAGGCGTGAGGGATCAAACAAGGCACTTCCCCTGGCAATGCCCAGCCAGCTGGCACCCCATCCTACTGGGCTCTTCCCTGTACTGTTCTGTATTAAGATGTTCTTTTACCTTGAAGCCAGTACTAGCTATGAGTATATCATAAAGCACTTACTTAAAGTGTTCTTCCTCAAAGCATGTTTATAGCCAACTACCTGCATTTCAAAACACGGGACTCAACTCAGCCAAAGTAACTGTTAACACTTATTTCTAGAATGGTGAGTTCCCTCAAATTGATCTTCAGTCCCCTGCAGAGTGGGCCCGATGAGACCATCCAAAGCATCAGACATGCACAGGGCACAAGTTATGGCCACTGCTCACTGTCCAAACTGTCCTTTCAGGCAGGTCTGCTTTGGTCACTACAGACATGATCAGGGCCTGTCAGTGTCACAACTCCGAGGTCACGGGAATGGCACTTCGTGAGGTAGTAAGAGGGCTGCCTGAAGGCATTCCCCACGTTCTGCTCAGGTTTCCGGAGGTCCCAAAGGGCTACGGTGTTGTCAGGCAAGGGAGAGACCTCCGACCCGTACCTGCCCTTCTGCCTCTGGCTGTGCTGCCAGGCTCAGCAGACACTGTGGCAGGACCTGGCTACCCTCAAAATATGAGCTACAAACCAAGAACCCAGATAAAACTGTGAGCTTCAGACTCTGACAAGAGCCACGCCTGACAAACTTGGAATCTGCCCTCTGTTAAAACACAAACTCATGTGTGACTCTGGCAAATGTTTTCTAACACTCTGCACCTCTCTCTAGCAGAATTGGCAGACACCGGTTATCAAGGAGAGACTGACCACAGGCCAAGGAGACTACAAAAAAAATGTCCTGTCTCCCCAGGCAGCTTGTGATCATCTTGTCTTTACCTGCTCACAGCAGCTCTGATTCTGGTTTAAAGCAGGGCAGCCCCATGTACTCTCGGGAAGCATGTGGGTAGGAGGGGAGCCCCAACCCAGAGGCTGGCTGAGAATCCAGGGCATCAGGCAACCAGCCGTGGCAGGCTGCCTGCTAGCAAGCTCTCTGTGCTGACTGAGCAGGGAGAACTGTCTGCTTCCTGGGGAAACTTGGCTCCTCTTGAAGCACACATTTTAAAAAAGTAACTTAAGGATGTTCCCGCTCTTCCCTTTAACTCTGGAAAAACCTGTAGGCTTATAACACGCCACCATACTACGGCAAGGCACACAGAGAGCCGTGGCCCTGGGAGGACCCCCTTCTCCTCCCCAGGTGGCTTCTGAAAGGATCAGGGGACTCGGGGTACCTCCTGTAAAACCCACATAACGTCCTAATTACTTATAAGGCACCATTCATACTGCAGGTTGTCTGCAGAAAATGTGGAATTCCTAAGACTGGCTTCTGCAGTCTAACTGAAAGTGTGTTCATGCAACAAAAACATTTATTTTACATTTGTATTAGGCCTTGTGGATTAAGAAAAGGGAAAAGATATCTTCAGGCACCTCTACATCAAAAGCAAACCAAATGAAACCCTTGAGAAACACAGCCCAAAATGTATGTCTCTACTTTCAAACAGAATTATTGGTTCTGTGGATTAGTCATGCCATACTTTCCCCATCAACGCAGAGAGGTGGACTCCAATAACCTCAGAATGCCACCTGCTCCTGCCTCCCTGCCACCTGTGGACAGTCAAATAGTCTAACTGCTCACAGAGTTCAGTCAGCCAGGGGTGGGGCTATGAGCATCCACCAAGGTGAAAGAGATGAGTCTCTGAACCTGAAGTCATTGTAAACAAACTGCTGCCTCCTTCCCCTGTTCTCAGAGCGCTGGCTATTCTTTTGCAATTACTTGCTTCAACGTTACCGAGCCCTTTCAAAACCCCCACAGGACCCTGGCCCAGGGACCAGCCAAGGTGGAGCTGCACAGAGCCTGGGAAGCTCTGGCACGTGGCAGTGCCATTTTGGACACTGTTGCTTCCACCCGGCTCACACAGGCCTTGCTGGCCCCGACACAGAAACCAGTGGCTGTCATTAATCCATTATCATTATTATTATTATTATTAAATTTGTATACATTAGCTATGCATAAGGGAACTAAAGATGAACACAATATTTCTGTGCTTGTGCTGAATGCCTCATTTGCCTGACACCTTTAGGCTTTTCTGTTTTATGGTCCAAGCCTGCTCACCGGTATGCGTGTGAGGTTTACGTAGAATGACGTGCAAGCCTCCTGCTGGGGTTTACCACACATGACTAAGTTGGACTCCTGAGGGCCAGCACAGGAAGACCTCTGTGTTTTGCAGTGCTCATTTCTAAGGATAAAGTTAACCCCTTAGCTACCCTCAAGACTCTCCAAAGTCTCACCCCAGCCCATCTTTCCAGACTGGTCTCTAGAGCCTTGTGCGGAGACTGGTTCGTCCCTTCCTCTCAGCATGTTCTGTATTCCCTGCACCCTCTTGAGTTTTTAATCATAGTGATCTTCATCTAAAATGGCCTTCCTGCCTATCTCTGCCTATTAACATCCTATTCCCCCTTCAGATTTAATGCAAATGCAGCCTCCTCCATGAAGCTTCCCTGGATCTCTGAGAACCCCACTCCTCTTCTTCCTTACCCCCTGTGGGATCTGCTCATTGTCTTCGCTCTGCTGCCCTGAGTGCAGCGAACAGTGTGCATCTCTCTCCTTGTTCAGACCTGTCTACAGCGTAGGTATATGGGATGTGCCTTCAATGAGGGGATGCATGGGCCCATCCACGCGCTGCCTGTGACTTGAATGACTGTTGGGGCAAGGAAAGGTGTAATTTTTATTGAAGCATCCTCAACATAAGCCCTATTTTCAATTTTTTTTTTTTTTGGGAAATAAATTTGAGTGCTGTATTAGGATTACGCCAACAACACTGAGCTTTCATTCTAGTCGCTATGCCATTCAAGCCTGTTGGCCAGCACCTGGAGGAGCCGAGGACAAAAGGCAGCACAAGCAGGTGAAGGGCCCAAGGGACTGACACTCACATGGGCCGATCATTCAGCTAAAAGCCTTCTGTTCACTGAAAAAAGTCTCAGATGGCCAAGCTCGGGGTCCAGTAGGCCACATCTGCTCCCCCAGCCACCTGCTGGATGCCTGTAGGGTAGGAACTGCTTTCTGCTTCTCTGGCTCTCCCTTGGTGCTCACTTCTCAGTGGTTGCTCAATTAATACTTGCTAAACAAATGAACTTTTCTTTATTCAGTGTCCATACAAGTACAGGTACCTCGTAAGTGCAATGTTACTGGAGAAATGAAAGTTGAATCAACAGAGAACAAGTTCTGCCCATGTTTCTTCAGAGATGATGGGTGTTATCGAAGCCAGTGTTTACACCATCTGATTCCACCAACAGCAGCCAACACAGAGATGAAATGGAAGCAAAGAGAAAGAAAACATCCAGGGTGTTGAAATCATTACACCTGCATCTCTCTACTGTCGCTTTCAGAACCATTTCATGATCTTGTAGTAGATACGTGGTATTTAAAAAACAAAAATCAATGAGATACAATGATGGCTGCGGATGTTCAGGAGGCCTTGGCTTTCACCTTGGACAACAGCACCTCGTTCTTGCGGCCCTCCTGGAGGGAAGCAGAGAAAGTGAGTGTATAGAGAGGTGGTGACTACATTAACACCTGTGTGAGGCCCACCCTTCCCCCAAGTCCCGTGGGAGACACCTTCAGACAACTAAACCAGTCTCCTAGCACACTGCCACCAGCAGGGTGAAACTTTCTGGTGACTTATTGACCTTTAAAACAAAAACAGCTATAATGATGTTGTTTCTGGGTTGTCAGGTGAGAAAAGGATGAAAGGACTAGGTATTGTCATTCCAAAAGACTGCATGAAGTCTCTAAAATCTTCAAGGGCACCGAAGTAGAAAGTACTCTTATCTGCCAGTCTTGGCCTACTATGCTGAGGAAGTGGAGAAGGGGCTTGGAGACAGCAGCCTAAGGAGTCATAAAAGGCAACCCTAGTTTACACAGCAGGCAAACACATAGAGAAGTTCTAACAAAGTGAAGGCTAGGAATAGTCTTAGCTTTAAGAAATCACACAAAATAGGATGAGAGATATTCATCAAGGGATACCTCCCTTTCCTTAAAAACAAGTTGTATGAAAGCAAGGGCTGCCTGTGCTGAGGGATATCACTGAGGGAGGTCACTGGCACTGTGCCCTGCCTATGGAATCTAATGTTCAGTGTGCAAGTCACCACTGAAACATTTTGTGTTCCATTCTTTGGTCACTTTCAAAAGCTGCTCACTGTGTACCCTTCTGCCCTTGTTCCTACTGGTTTTGATAGCTCAGGACTCCTCTATCTGCTAGTAGACCTCCGACAATCCTCAACCCCCTTCCCTGAGCTGGTCACGAGGAGTCCTACTTTTAAACTGGGAGGTTAAAGTGGCAATGGGAAGGGCCCAGAGAGGTAGAGCTCACCGGGCCCAGGCTTGGTAGTGGTCAGGCCTGCAGTAGCTGTGCTTTCCTGGAGACACATTCACTGTGGGAGAAAAACTTTTTTACCCCGAACCTTTTGTATCCAAGACCCCCAAAGTCAATTTTTCCACCTCCCTGGGCTGGGTTCAGGTGTTCCCAGCTCTCTGGAAGCCCCCTGCTCTTTTTGGCAGTGCTGAGGCAGCATGACTGCAATGACCTTGGTCTTAGTGAGTGCTGGTTCATCTGTAGGGTTAAGACTTATCTTCCACTTGGAGAGCTGGGAATAGCTGGGACCTGGGGCTGGGGGTAAGCATGAATTCTTCCGTAAGAGTGTCAGAAGCAAGGTTCTCTGACACCTTTTGAGCATATTTTTTTTTGGAGGAGGAGGCAGTTGATTTTTGGGCGGGGGTTGGGAAAAGAAATAAAGTGATGTTTGGTTATATTTCTTCTATTAGAAAAGAAGAAAGTTTTCCTTTTTAAAATGAATCACTAAGATTTGCCTGGGGAAAAAAATCTCTAGCTTAAAGAAAAAGTGGAGAGAGAAAAAGATGGAACAAGAACAGGCAGATAGTTACACTATTATATTGTTATACTACTCTCTTCTTTTGTATATTTTTGAAGATTTCTATAATACAAATGGAAAATATATGTAAAATATATAAATTAGTTCAATTGTCACCCTACTCACCTTTTAAATGAGGCAAAAGCAACTCAGGAGCATCAAAACACTCCTGCCATAAAGAGTCCCCACCATGAGTAAATTCCGTGTATCACACACACTGAAATGATGTTTAAATCTTTCAGTAAAGATATCCTATACCGTCACCTGCTGAGCACTGATTCAATTTCATGCAATCTACTAGAAGTCTTTTGGGAGACTACAGAATGATACTGTCTGTCTCTTCAAAGCAAATACAAAAGAGGCCCTTTAGGTATTTTTTTCTTAAAAAAAAAAGGGGAAAATGTTTCATTGCCTCTGTCTCTTTCCTTTTTAGGCTAAATCCAGGCCCACCATGTACCAAACCAGTGAGCTCAGTTTGCTCAAAATTATGTACCCAAAGCCAGCTTCATAAAAATGTAGGGTTTGCATTCATCAGTGCTATGCTAGAATTTAAATCTTAGTTTCATGACCTTGTAAGAAACTGTGGTTTAGAGACACAATTACTGTGATTAAGGTGATTTCAGAGTGTGTTGTTTCCTGGCAAATTTGTAATTAAACTCTACTAGAGTGAGCAAGTCATTAGGGTTTTAGAGAAAACCCAATGTCTCTCATCAAAAGGTTTTGATATCAGAGGAGGCTGGGAGTCAGGATGAAGTCATGATTTGGTGCCCAATTAATGTGGGGTAAATCAAGCCCACTAAAAGCAACTACTAAGGGGGCAAAAGACCATGTTCTGGACAACACTAAGCTTTCACTGGGCATGGTGGCTTACGTCTATAACCCTAGCACTTTGGGAGGCTGAGGCAAGAGGATCGCTTTAGGCCCGGAGTCTGAGACCAGCCTGAGCAACATAATGAGACCCCATCTCTAAAAAAAGAAAAAAAAAAAAGAAAAAAGGAAAGAAAGAAAAAAGAAAACATTGTGCTTTGCATAAAGAATAAATAATTACTGCCCAGTACATGAGCTAGGCATCACAATCACAATGCAATGAGAATTCAAAATACAGGAGTATAAGACCAACAGGGGAAGCGTTAAGCCCCCTTAATACTTCCAGCAAAGAAGGCAGAACAGAGAGGATTCTGGGAGAAGGCTGGGATGAAAGTACAGCTTTTCTGTTTTTCTGCCACAAGTAAGATCCTACCTGAAACTGCAATATGTAGAACAGAATAACAGCAGAATTAGCGTGGCTGAATTAGCGTGGTGGAGACTGGAGTGTAGCCCCCATCGCCACCTCCTCCTCAATACCTGTGGTAGCCCCAAAGCACCTCAGAGGAGCTGGTGGGAGAAAGTTTAAGATTTTGGAATGCTGACACGTGGCTGCCAATTTAAAATTTTTGCCAAGTAAAATGTTTAAAAACGAAAGGACTACGCACCAGCACCATTATAAGACAAAGGCAATTTTAACAACAAAGAATGAGAGGACATGCTGGTTTTTTTAAAGGTAAAATACATTTAAATGAAATATTCAAGAACATACAGCATTCCTCCCACCCCCATTTTTCTTTAACTTGCTTTGGGCTGAAGAAAACTTAGGCTTGGGCAAGCATCTGTCTCGGGGTCCCAGCCAGCTCTGAACAAAGCACCCCAGTCTCTGTGAGAAACTGTGTGCATAGATGGGAACACGGAACTCTCCAGGCTTAATACATCTGAAGGAGTTGTTTCCTACGAATTCATCCTAAGCCCTCACCTGAGAGCCTGCAGTGCAAGAATGAGCTTTTTCCATTTCGTTTTTATTTGCTTTGATTTTGACAGCTTACACTTATCTTCCTCGATTTATTTGCTTTTTGTTTCTATATAGTCAAAAGGGAGTGCTGGCATGTCCAAGAAACACGTGAAATGTAATTCTCTTCTGAGCCTTTTCTGTTCGTGAGTTATTTGGATTAAAGGGAAGAGTGAGCTCCAAGGGGAGCAGCGGGTTCCTATTTGTCTCCTGTCAGCTCACTCACTGGCCTTCCAGAACATCAACCTCGCCAGCCACAAGGGTTCCCAGACTGGAGCACCTGGCCTGGTCCCTCCCCTGTGCTGCCATCAGGGCCATCCCACATGCTGCCCTGGATGAAGTAACCTTGCTCTCCCCTGGCTAAGTCCTGCTCACACCAAAGAGGCCTTCCCTGACTGCGCCACGTAAATTAGTCCCCTCACAGGGCACAGTCTGGAAGTGTTATTACTTATTTGTTATGACTTGTTCTTAGCTTGTCATCTGTCTCCCCCACCACAATGTACACTCCTCGAGGAGAGGGACCAGGTCTGTTTTACAACCTGGTATCTGTCCAGGGCCACAGCAGGAGCTGGAAGAACACTGGAAAGGATGAGTTTCTGAAATTCTCACGGATTGTGGCTCCCAAGAGTTAAATCACAAAAAAGGAAAGGAAAAGTAGAGGAGAGAGGAATAATGAGGAAGGGAGAAAAGTCTTAAAAAATAAATAAGGACAAAATCATGGGCATGGAAAGATTACATTTCTTATTCTGCAGACCAAACTCCAGGATTCAACCACCTACCGTTAACTCCTCTGTATTTTCAGCAGCCTCTAAACCGGCAAAATCACATACACTTAGGTTAGGAAGGGGGAAGGAATTTCTGAAAATAAAGCTGCTGAGACCTTGGCAAATCACAAAATAAAGTCTTCTTTTTGGAAAATTTCTTAAGAAAAAGGCAGAGAACGATGAAGAGTAACCCTGCCTAAATGCAGGGAGGAAACACAGGGACAAACAAAATTCAGTTAAGTGCTGGATGTTAGTAGGTGCCAGACCTGCTGGTAGATGTTTAGTATTTCTCATCTGACAAGGCAGAGCTCACCAATGAGGAAAACAGGCTGGGAGGGATTAGGTCACTGTCCAAAGCACATAGCCAGTAAGTGGTAAAAGTAGGATTCGAACCCAAGCCTGTCACTCTTCAAAGTTCTCTCTCTTCCCACATGGCTTCTCAAGGTCCCTCGCCATCCTAAGATTGGCAGGAGGGAAGATTCTATATCTGCATCCACAACAAACGCTGTTTCCAGGTGGCCCCTATCTATGTAGGCTGATGGTGCCATTTTATTAGTGAATTTAATGCACTTATTATGTGTTAGGAAGATGAAAATGATGTCATGTCTCTTAGAACATTTAATTAAAGCCTCAGTATGGGCCACATAAAAATGTGACCCCCACTACCCAGATGCCACACTTTCCTCAGATCACACTGTCATTGTGCTATATCTCTCCACAGACCAGGGGAAAACCACAAAACTGCTCTGGTTTTTAAAGGCTCATCTTTAGGAGAACGTAAATCTCACTTTAGCCTTAACAGGCCCCGCCCAACCTTCCTCTTACCTCCTTGAACTCTTTCACGGTCTTAAAGTATAGCCTCTGTTTTTCTAACAGTTCCAAGTACTGGTCGTTCAAATGGTCTCTTCTCATTTTGTTCTCTTGCTTCTTCTTTTCCATCTGTTGAAACATTTTGGGAAATGTTGATGAAAAGGCATGTTCTGACCAAGGGCCGCTGACAACATCCGAAAGGCAATCTTACTAACATCTTCATGGATTTATTCTGGTATTTTCCTTCTGCACATAATTTTTCAAGTTGATTTATTTATTTGCATAATGGTACGTGGAGGCTGTATAATTTATTCAGCAATTCTTCTATCATTGGACATTAACTGTTTCCATTTTTTTTTTTTTTTGGTCATTACAAATTCACAATACACAGGCTGGCGATTCTCACCTGGGGGCTATTCCCCATCCTCCCCTGGAGGATATTTGGCCATGGCTGGAGATAGTTTTGATTGCTATAACTGAGAGGAGAGGGTTCTACTGGTATCCCCGGGGAGAGGTCAGAGATGCTACTAAACATCCTACAATGCACAAGGCAGCCTCCCACAACAAAGAATTATCTGTCCCAAAATGTTAGTTGTATTGAGGTTGAGAAATCCTGATTTAAATAGTTGTGATCATACAATAAAACTGTATATCCGATTTTCATTTAACATGTTATCTCTATGTTATTATAAACTTCATACAATTATAATTTATAAGAACACAATATTCCTCATCATTGTTTACTTACCCATCTTTCTACTGGTAGGTAATTTAGAGTGTTTCCAGGATTTTAATTTCATAAATAGAGTCTAGACTTTGATTTAAAGGGACTTTTCTAAGGTACCTAAAAGCTTATTCTTTCATGAAATATTGACTGAACACTTACTGAGTACCTGTATGTAGTGGAGAACAGGGCAAGGTCACTGCTCCCACAGAGTGTACGTTCTAGAGAAACTGACACCAAGCAAGTACTCTAACAAACAGATACACATTAAAATTCCCAGTAGTGATCAGTACTATGAAGAAAATAAAACAGGGTTAGGTACTAGGGGAGGGTGGGTACATGTATGGCCTCTTCAGACTGGAGGGTCAGGGAGGGCTCTGGTACATGTATGGCCTCTTCAGACTGGAGGGTCAGGGAGGGCTCTCTGAGGAGTGACACTTGAGCACAGCTGGTGGTGCTATGTGCTGTATTTCCAGAAGATAAACCCAGAGTGTCAGCCAGCTGGGAAATGAGGGCAGAGAATTACGGTACAGACCCAGTGCCTGATGCATGGCAGGTGCTCAAAAGCTTGTTGAATGAAATGGGTGATGCTCTGTCCTGGCTTCGCTGAGGCTGAGCTTGAGTTTTGAGTTACACTTTGGAGGGGAATTTATTGTAAACACAAGTTATAGGTGAATTGGGGGTACTTTCTTCAGTAGTTCTCTCCACTCTTTTTGCACCATGGGCCTCTGTTGACCATATGGGTGAAATGCAACCTGGTATCCCCAAGGCCTATCCCAACATTGTTCAAAGGACATGGCCGACCCCACGTGGGAATTTATTTGTCTGGTCCAATCCTGACCTGTTTGCAGCTCCTGAGTCCCAAGATTCTGTGCTCTCCTCTTTCCATAGGTCTGAACACAGACACCTGCTGCATATCCATACTAGGTCTTGAGTTTGGTAACCTGCCTTGTGCCCAAGTCTTCCAGAGTAGACAGTCCCCTCCCTGCAGGCAGAGTCCCTGGTGCTGTCTGCAAGGATCTCTAACACCTGTCCTGCCACAGTGACCGACCAGCTGTCACAACGCCCGCTGCTGCTCCTTCTTGGACCCCACCTCCGAAAGTCAACAGACACTTTTTTTGTCGGCCTGGCTAGGACCTAACGGGTAGGTCTCTCCCTCTTATTTAGCACAGAAGGCAACCCTACTCCAGGCCTCTTGTCTGCTCTGTACTTTAGGGAAAAATATGGCCATGACTGATGATGTCCTAGTGATACAGACAATGCACTTGAATTCAATTATGAATTTATCCAGGACCGACTATGGGAGGTGGTATGGCAACCTAGAAAGGGTATGAGATTGAGCCAGAAAGGCCTAGGTTTGTATCCCAGTGGTGCCACTCACTGTGTATCCTTGGACAGCTTATTTAACCTTTTTGAATGGTAGGTCCCTTAGCTAAGTAAGGATAATATTACTTTGATCACAGGTTTTGTTAAGAGGAATATGTGATATTAAATGTTAAGTGAGAGATCCATCATTTGGTTCATATTGGCTGCTCAATGAAGACAGCTTTTCTTGTTAACATTTAGGATCTTAGAACGCATGAGGTGAGTGGTAAGGGTTCCCCTCACTCTCAGAATCAGGAGCTGACTCTTTAGTCTCAGTTTCATTTGCACACTCTTCTCAGCATCCCCTACGCGCTCACACCATTCCTATTCCCGACTTATCATCTCTTCACATCCTAGGTCAGCAACTCCAGATTGCCTGTGCCAAGCACTTGCTCACAGTATTCCAGAGATCCCAAGACCCTACGTCTTCTCGGTAAGGTCAAAATGCCTACTAATATGTGACTCCTTCTCTACTCAGAAACGCTCGGATGGAACATAAACATCCATTCTATCACTTGTACGCAAAGTGATAGTCTATCATGCGTTGGTCTATTGCCTGACACCCTGAACCTGCCAGGTTGGAAGAATCTGTGTTCGGGAGGACACAGACCTTGCTGCTACATCTACAGGAGTAGGACCCATTACAGCTCTGTTACAGGGAGGGCTACGTTTGTTTTTGTTAAACAAACCCAACAAAACATCCATCCAAATGAGTGTTGTTGTACGGAGCAGACAGACTGATTCCACTCAGCGTGTCAATCAATATTCAAACCCTAACTGGAACCCTCTTTGAGAACTGCTCTTAGACATTATTGAATTAATTCACTCATTCAACAAATAGTTAAGTGCCCACCACAAGTCAGGCACTACGTTAGTCACTGGGGACGCGGACCTGAGAAAGAGAGTCAGCTCTGCCCTGGGTCCCGATCACCCGCCTGGAGTCCACCATCTAGTGGGGAGACAGAGACCCAGCAGCGACTTCCCTCACTGGCCAGCACTGAGGTGCCAACAGCAGGAGGCCTGGAGGAGAGTGGAGAGAATGAAGGGGTCAGACCTCCCTCCCCACTAGGAAGGCAGCTCTCGGTAAACAGGAAGGGAGAGCCAAAGGAAGAAAACTCAGCGAATTCCTGTTCTTTACTGTGAACAAGAGCAGCTCCTGAGGAGGAGCAATGGCACGGTGGAAAGGTCTACCGCGCTGTGACCGGGGCTGTCACAGGCTCTCCGTCAGCCAGGTTCTGTCTTCCACCAACCTCACACCCCAGATCACTGAGAACCAACTTCATTCGCTCTCTGCAAGACAGCCTAACCTGCCTTGGGCGAGTGCACGTGTACAGGCAAGCGCTGACTTACGCCTGCTCTCCTTTTTGTGGCTGAATAGTCTGAGAAATCACGCTTGTTACTACTGATACTTTTTTTTTTTTTTAGCTCCTTTGACATCAGTTTATTGAAGTCATTAATGGCGAGATTAATGATATTTTTCTACAGGGAAAGGGATATGGAGCACTTCTGCTCTTAGCTCATCTCTTGTGAGATGAGATTACAGGCAGCTTGAATGTTTGTCTTCTGTAAGTGGGTTTTGTACGATGACAGGACCTGCAGGCAATTCTTATTTTTATGTGCTTACATTCTGGTATCACTCACTGGAGCACTTTGCCCCAAGGTCATAAGAGGGCATACCCTAAGTCCCTGAAGAGTTTACTGCCTTGTCAGAGGACCACTCTGGTGTGATGCATTATTTAAACAGGATCGCAAGCAAGTGATATTTGGAGGTACTAGTTAGCATTCATCT
Source organism: Avahi laniger (assembly GCA_963575035.1). NCBI lineage: Eukaryota > Metazoa > Chordata > Mammalia > Primates > Indriidae > Avahi > Avahi laniger. Next base: position 28,212 of record CAUYSK010102474.1, read on the forward strand.
AGGAATGGTGGTAGGAAACTGGTGCTGCGTGTCTGCCCTCAGCTAAAGCAGGCAGCAAGTCCATCTTACTCCTGACAAAGTAGGGCCCATGTGCAGAGCCACGAAGGGAGGGAAACCCCATGCTGCCCCAGACTGAGTGGTTCTCTGCAAAGCTCTCTGGTGCTCCCACATCCCTTTCCAGTGCCTCTCTTTTCTGCTCTGCCTTTGTTCAATCTCTGCACTTAAGCAGAACTCAGTTCACTGATGGTATGCCTCTTTTATAGGTGGTTCCTGAACACTAGAATGCTCTCGAGATCCTAAAGAATGAATCTCTCATGGCAGACTGTCAGGAACCAAAGATCCAGTGAAGAAGTGATTCTAGGTGAGAGAGGAAGCCTGTTGGTGAAAGCTGGTTTCCTCATCTATAAAATGGGTGCAATACCACTCATATAAGATGGCTTTTAGGAGAATTAGCTCAGTGCTTGGCACACAGTAGGTATTCAATGATGGGAAGCAATTGCTAACAGCAGCCTTTAAACCTCCAGGTGCAGGCAGCAGGCACTGCTCACTGCAGAGTCAGACGAACAGTGGGAGCCCCTCTGCAGCAGCGAGTGTCTTCGGGATTGAGACCACACTCACTCCCAGAAAGACCAGAAAAGGCCTATTTTTTCCAGGACCTTCCCCCACCACTGTGAAACCTGGGCTACATTAGAGAAAAGAAGCCATCTGACCTTCATTCTACTTTGCTTAATTCCTTCTACAATCTGTTCCATCTGACGCAAAAACTGGTCCCGGGAAGCAGGGGAGGACATGGCTCTGAAAGAAAAATCAGCAAAGGTTATGACCAGTACACAGGACTAAGAGAGGGGCAGATGACAAGGAGTCAGCCCTGTACCCAGATTATGTCCTTAGAGGCAAACAGGATTTTGCAATGCACAGCGGACCACAGGGGCCCGTGGGATCCCAGGTAATTAAGGATTTTAAACCTCTGAGGAAGACATGAAAATTAGTCCAGTCTTAGAACTGCATATTCATTCTTTTTGTCCCTACTCTCCCTACAACTTTTTCTTTACTAATATGTATTTTCTTAAAGTAAAATAAAATGTGACTAAAATGAACAAAAATGTTATTTACTTTGAATTATGACATGAACTGCTTAAGAAATGAATTCCATTTGGTTTTTAAAAACCTGAGGATCAGGAGAAGACACTGATCAAGACTGATAGATATATTCTGAGATTTCTAAAAACCAGGGATGGGAAACCTGGTCCTTTTCTAGAAGCAGCAGCTAACTGAATGGATTCCCTGCTGTCCTAAAACATTCCTCTTCACTTCCAGCTCTGCAGAGGAAGGACACCAGGAGGATCAGAGCACACCAAACACACAAGATTGAGAAGTCTTCCCAAGGATGAACTGGCAGAGCAGAACTCTTCACAAAAACACTCAAACTGCAGGGTGTCTCAATTACCAAGAAAGAAAAATGAAAGCACCATTCTTAAAAATGTCGCAAGGTTGTATGTCACTAACTGAATCTGAATCTTATCAGGGAGCTGTGGGTTTTTTTTTTTTTCTTTTTTTTAATTAGAAAAGAAGCTTGAAATCTAGGGCTTGTAATTCATTAAAATCTCAGTCTTGGCCGGGTGTGGTGGCTCACGCCTGTAATCCTAGCACTCTGGGAGACCGGGGCAGGTGGATCGCTCAAGGTCAGGAGTTCGAGACCAGCCTGAGCAAGAGTAAGATCTCCGTTTCTACTAAAAAAATAGAAAGAAATGATCTGGGCAACTAAAAATATATATAAAAAATTAGCCAGGCACGGTGGCACATGCCTGTGGTCCCGGCTACTCATAAGGCTGAGGCAGAAGAACTGCTTGAGCCTAGGAGTTTGAGGTTGCTGTGAGCTAGGCTGACACCACGGCATTCTAGCCTGGGCAACAGAGCAAGACTCTGTCTCAAAAAAAAAAAAAATCTCAGTCTTAATGGGTCCCTGGTCACCTGTCAGGGGACAGCAGAGATGTGTGCTAGAGAAAAAGGAAGTCTACTATCCAGGGAGCAAAACCTGGGCTTGCCAAGATGGTAGATGGGCCAGTGGACACGCTTGAGGGCTGGTAGGATGGGGGCAAAGTGGGCCTTCCCATCCAATTTTGGAGAAAATAATTCCTATCTAAACAAAGTAGTTTAGAGGATGCATTAATGTAAAAACAAAATCTACCATAAAATTTAAAAAATCTTTAAAAAATTATATAGATTATTTCATTATTTAAATTTTAAAGCAGCTACATGCTCAAGAACAAATTGTATTAATCTGATCCTACCTAGCAAAACTAATGTACAAAGACATTATTGTAGATAGGCATAGGCAACTTATTTGAAAGTGAACTTTTTTCCTAAGCTCTTCCTTTGTTTTTAAAATTCACTCCAGTATCATCATATTTTTGCAGGAACTCAAGGATGGCGTAAACCAAGGTGCATCTGCACTCAGTAGCAGGGGTGACGGTGTAAGAATCACACGCCCCGCGTTAAGGCTTGCGTTTACCTTTCTCAGTCAGACTGTGGGGAGTCAGACTGAACATGAAATGTAGGGTGACTAGCTATTTACAGGCAGGAGGAATGGCAGTACTTACTGTGAGAAGTTCTCATGAATTGAGTTCAGCAGGCTAATCTAAGGAAGCAAAATAATAAAACAAACAAAACACTAAGTAAAAGGCTGAGAGATTTCTGTACTACTTCAATCACTGAAAGCTTGCTCTGTCTCCAGACACTGCTTCTGAAAGGAACACATACCTTGTTTATGAAGATTAAAGTATTAATAACATATGAAAAGAAAAAGAACATGTCCTTAGTCTCGTAGTTTTCCTCAGGGAATCCACCTCCCTCTACTCACAGAAGACGCCCTCTTTCTGCAATGCATTCCCACAGGAATGTAGGAAGAGGGCTCCTTGACGGGACCTGGACTCAGCTGAGAAGACGCCGGCCTAACACGAGGGCTCTTTGCGTGAGCCGCCACCACAGCCCCTCCCTTGCCAAGCGCTGCACTCTATCTTCAGGGTATCAGCTCAGAGGGAGTCAGCTGGGGTGGAAAGTGAGGACTCGGTGTCCATCCTAAGCCCTTCCCACAGAATCTTCTTGCCAGTGTAGCCAGCTGCTGGGTGGCTCTGACAGCCTCCCAGGGGATACACTGTTGAAGGCCCCATTCCCACAGACACTGCCTCAGCCCCCACAGTAGGACCCTCAGTCTGCCCCAGTGCCGCAGTCCTGGGAAGGGCTCTGAGTCGGAGTACGGCCATCTAGGTCCTCTTTCTGGCTGTGCAACTGCTTGACTTGGGGGCTCAGGACTAAGTAATTAGTGTATTTGAACTTCAGGTTCAGAGTCTGCAATATAGAAATAGTTCTTATCCTTATTACTCCACAGGGAAGTTTTAAGGCTAAAATATCACAGGCATAAATTCATTTAGATTAAAATACCCAATTTATTCAAATGTGAAGTTCTGTGTTATCATGGCTTAGAATTAAAAAACCCAGCCTCTAACTCCCACACTTCAATACTCCTAGTTTTTAAAAAAATGCAACAACTTCAAACACTGCTGATGAAGGGAAGGTCAATGGGGTCCAAGGCCTTCTGAGAAGGAGCTGGCCTGCCCCTGAGTTAGGGTTGGGAAATTTTCTCCTTGCCAGGTAGGAAGACCCTGAAGCCAGAGTGTAGGGCAGAACTATTTCCACGTCTGATGTGAATCCCACCAAATGCATTCATCTACTCAAACATGTATCAAATGCCTGTTATGTGCCTGTCATTGTGTAAGGCCCTGAATATAGAAAAAAATAAAACTCAACCTGTCTTCAAGGAGTGCCTAGGAGGAGAAGAGATTTATCTGGTTTGACTGACAACAGGCAATAAAGGTGAATAATAATTATAGATGCCTCAATTTGGGTTCAGGGAAATGATACATTTATAATATTATTATTAAAGTGGTAATTAATGCAGGTCATGAGGTAATGATGAAATAAAAACAAATTCTGTCAAACTGTAGGTGAGAGAGTAGGGAGGAATAATATGTGTTGAGAATTGACCATATGCAATGAACTTTTTCTCATTGTCTTCATCATAATCATCATCAACACAATCAGGTGTTATCTCCAATTTATAGGTGAGACAAAGGAGTCCACACTAAAACCCTAATCTGTCTGACGCCAAAGCCCAGGCTCTCTCCATTACACTGTACTGCCATTCTGGACCAGGAATATTGTTTTTTTTTTCCATAAAACACAGCTGTACACCCTGCCCCAGTCATTTGTCATCCAGCTTGGGGGAGCCCTGAATCATGAGTGGATTTAACTTGAGTGGAGAGTCTGTATGAAGAGGGGTGTCCATGTCAACTCTTTTCACCTCTTCTTTGAATTCTACAATCCTTTTAGTTCATTCCTATGTCTGCCATTGATGATTAAATAGGTATTTTCTCTATGTAAACTATAATAAGCTCACCATCCCCATTTCATTTAGCTGGTTCCTCCCTTCCTTTAAAACTCAAGTTAGTCTCACCAGCTCCAGTGCTCCCCTGTGTTTCTTTTTATGATGGCATTTCTCACATGGCACTTTGGGACAGTTGTCAACAGCGGTCTCACTTCTCCCCCAGATAATGTGAGCTCCCAAGGAATCCTGCATTTTCTGACTTTGTATCCCAGCAGTTGGCATAAACTGGCACTCTTTCTCCTTACACGGAACACATCCAACCCAGACATCAAGTTCATTTGACTATCTGGAGTCAACCACACTCTTAGCTGATCCTCTGATTAAGCCATTTTCTTTTTATAAAGGTTCTTACCTCTTTTTCCAAATAAACCTTTTTATCGTCCAGGGTATTATATAAAGTGAAGAACTGCTTGGTTTCTTTGTGCACTGCTGAAACTGTAAATGCAAAGAAATCAGCACATGAGTAAGAACAGGCATCAGAACGGCCCGAGTGCCCTCCCTGTGCCGCATGCCGCCAGCACTCAGGTCTGTCAGGGCTGGGCGCTCACTCTCTAAGGAAGCCCCACAGTATGAAAACAGCATCACTTGGGATACACTTTTGTAACTCTCAGGACCAATGAAAGGAAAATGTCTGTAGGTGGGACTCACGTGATGACAGTGGATAGCCAAAGTTGAAAATTATTGCCATAAATAAACCATCTGGTTCACGCATTAAGTAAGGGTTGTAGATATTTGATAATATCAATAAAAATTGATACACTTATTTTGGTTCAACTGCTTGAAAATTTCTTTGGTGTAAAAAGATCCTTATCAAATGACTTTAACATGTAAAATTCACCCTGTGAAATATACTAATGCAAGGTATTATTATTTATTACTACTATTATTATTACTGCTAAAAGTTTGGAAACAAGCAGGAATAGAAAATTAAAGGGAAAAGATTTCACTTAAGGCAGAAACTATTTTCTGCCGAAAACTGTCACTGCTGACACCTGCCTCAGATCATCTGAGGCCAATGCAAGGACTGGATGAAACCTCAAGTGCTGGGGCAGGACCTGCGAAAGGAAGCATAATCTGCATCCTCCAGTAGGGACAGTGCTCTAACCTGAAGCAGGACAGGTGCTTGAGAGGGCCAGGCCTCAAGGCAAAACTGAAGTGGATTTTTAAATGTCAAGTGGGAATCTGCAGGACAGTGGCATTCCAGTCTTGGATACTTGCTCAAGGCCGAGATGCAGATGCACAAGAGGGGTGGGGCACCAAGTGACGGCACGGGAAGCTGGACGGTGAAGTGGGCCCAGAGGATGCAGGGCTTTGTACAGTGTGTTTGGGATTCTGAAGATTATCCAACATGTTATGGGGAGCTATTAAATACTAAAGCTTTTAGAGCAAGGGTATGAAATGATCAAATTTATGTTTGAGAAAGATCTCTCAGGCAAGAGTCTAGAGAATGGACTTGAGAATTACTAAGAAACAGAACTGGCAAGCAGCATGAGTCCGAGAACTGAGAGGAGGCCGGCCTGGCTAGAGAAACAAGGGTTAGGGAGGTTTGTACCCGTTGAGTTTGAGGTATCACGGGGACATGCAACAGTGGGAGCCTAAAGAAGGGGTGATTAGTTCTTGCCTGGTGGGGTGCCCAGGATAGGCTGACAGAATCTTGGGTCTTGAAGGATTTTGCCTGACAGAAGAGAAGGGATCCAGGCACAGGGAACCGGAGGAGTCAAGGATAAGATGTCAAAGCTCAGGGTGTGCCCAGAGGCAATGTGTGGACTGCTGCGGCCACAGTGAGGGCTCAGATCAGGAAAGGGGTCTGGGGAGGATCCCAGGCACAATAAGGAGAAAGGATTTATTTTAGGCCCTGAGGAGCTCTTGAGATTTGTCAGCAGAGAGAAGTGATATAACCAGATGCTGGCTAAGGGATGCGGAGGAGGGTGCTGCAGCCCAGCTAACAGTCATTTAGCTGAAATGCGATGTAAGTAAGAGCAGACAAGGCAGGAGTAGGTAGGAAGAGAAAGGCAATGACAGCATTGAGGGCCATTCCGACCTTGATGAGACTTAGGCAGATTTAGCCTGAAGGAGACCAAGTACTGGGTGATTAGGTGGACACAATCCTATTAAAGGTAAGGACCACATCAGCAAGGAAGTCCGTAGAGAACAATGAGTGAGGACTGATCTCTAGACACTGGGCCACGACATTCCATGGGAAGTTGGAAAGCGGAACAGGAGCTTAGGGGAAGGCCACGTGGCTGAGCGGGATGGGGCTGGTTCAAAGCATTACTCTAAGAGCTCAGCTGGCTTCGACGACCTGCCCACGGGGAGGGCAGTGAGAGGCCACGGTGCTGCTCCCGGGACTGCCAAGCAGGCCCGATGATGAAACGGAGGAGCCCTTTCTGGTGGTGGCATTCATGGACTGAGCTCTGGTGCATGCGCCGCCCTGCCAAAGTGGGACAGAGCCCCTCGGCTCCTGTCCCTCCCCAGCCTTGTTTGTCGTTGATGCACCTACTCTGGCGGTAGAGTTCAATAAATCTCTTCTGATATTGTATTAACTCGGCTCGGCTGGGCACTTCATCAATCTTGCGGTGCAAAATTGCTATTTCTCGATTTCTTCGAGCCTAGATGCAAAAGAGAGGGGAGAACTATTTGGTAAAAGGCTTCACATGTTCTCTGGGGAGCCAAAATATTGCCTGCACCCCCACCTGCGCCCAACCACAAGGCCTGGAATGCAGGCACAAATTTCTGCCTTTAGCATGAGGTCCTCCTCTCAGATTTTGATTGACATTCTCACTGTACAATGCGTGGGAGGAGGCGTATCTCTGAAGTGAACCACAGAAGGCATCAAGTCAATGGACTAGGAAGGAAGATTCTGAATGGGAAGGGCTTCTGTGGACAGAGCTCCCAGCTAGCCCGTCAGGCCCCACAGGACTCTAGAGTAGTTGGCTCCATCACTGCCAAACGGGGAATGCTTCCCAGATGATGGACATTATGTCACCCTCCTGCCTCCACATACATTCCAAATTCCCCAGCCTGGTTGAAAAGCCCCTGCAATCTACCCCTCAAATACCCTTCCAGCACTTTCTCGCTTCCATGGACTGGGGCAACTGCCCTACCACCGGGTCTGAAAGGCAGTGCAGTGCTATGCTGTGTGGCACCAAAGCCAGTTGCCTGCCGCAGGAGCGAGCTGCTCACTTGCATGCGGCTCCCGCTGCACATTTACGGTCTTGGGACCAAGAGGGCTCTGGGCACTGTCTTTCTTCTGTGCCTTCATTTCTCTGCCCACCACATCTTCCCACTCTCCCTGTCTGCTTTGCTTGCAGATGTGGATCTCTAATTCATTGAGGAAATAAGAGCTTTCTGGTGGGAAACTCACCATCAACTCTGGCGACCAAACCCAAAATAGGATGTCCGCAGCTCTGGCTGGAGGAAAGGATCTCTCCTTTACGCCAAGGCTAAGCTCCCCATGGGTGCTCAGACTCTGACTCCTATTTTATTTTTTTAGGAATCTTAAGATACAACTATTCAGTCTTTTTCCCGCATCTTTAACCTTTCCTTATCACCTGGCTCCTTCTCACAAGCATTTAAACATGCTCAAGTCCCTCACTCCTTACAAAAGCTCTTTCTTAAAACTTCTAGCTCCCAGCCTCTTTCCTTTTCTCTTCCCTGCCATAGCCAAACGCTGAGAGCCATGCACCCCTGGGGCCTCTACCTCCCCCCTCCAGTCATCCTTCAACCCACCAACCAGGCACTCCCCAGGGCCCCACTGAACTGCTCTTGCCAAAGTCACCGTAGACCTTCTTGAGGCCACTTCTAGTAGACAACTCTCAGCTTCTAGCTTTCTTGACTTCTAGCAGCACTTCCCCTCCTCTCTACTGAGCTCACGGCTCAGCTGCCACAAGGCTTCATGCTCTTGTTTTCCCATCCAGCTGCTTGGGCTCATCCTCACTGGTGGAACCCTCCTTTTCCTCTGCCTGCCCTCACGTGCTGTGCTCACCAGGGTTAGGTCCAGGGCCTCTTCTACATTTTCACAGCCCCAGTCCTCACTGACACAGTGCAGACACCCACGTATTCAGCCCAGAGTACTCGGAGAGTTGGACCTGACAACCACCCACTCCTTGGACATTTCTACTTGGTCGAATACCCCACCCCAACTTTTAAAGAGCCCCAAACAGGTAACATTAACACTACTATTCATACTTCCACCCTTACCCTTAACCTTATGTGTTTACGCTTAACCTTTTATGCTTCTTCTTAGTGAATAACACAAGTATGCACCCTTGTGTCAGAAATTTGAGCATCATCCTTACTCTTCTCTTTCTCTCACCCAGCCAATACTAAGTTCTGCCAGCTACAGGTCCTCAGTCTCTCCCCTACCAATTCCTCTCCACTTATCCCCATGGCCAATGCCTGACTCAGCCAGCTACTGGCGTTCCTGCAGCTTCCCCCTAGTCAGTCTGGAGCTGCCCTTAGTAGGTTATTTGCATATAACCCCATTGTACTTTGATGTCTCTGGACATGTCTCAGTTCTCACATGGCCAGCAGCCAGCTCCCAGAAGCTGGGTCATCCCATTTACTGTCTCTGGGACCTAGTGCAGTGCTGAATATGTAGTAAGCACTCAGTCAAAAAGTTTCCAAATAAGTAGCTGTACAGTTCTGATTTTATATAATTCTGTGAGTCTTTAAAGATTAGTAGAATCCTTGCATCAAAAACAAATTTGAGTCACCCAAATTTAACCACAGACCTCAGCAAAATAAGTAGGAGGCAGAGAGAAGGGAAACAAGATCTCACTGGCCCTTGAAGCCCTTTGGCCATTCCCAGCAGGGCCTGGCCTTTCCCTCCCAGAGAACGGAAAGACGGCCTGAGCTGAACACAAAGTGCAAAAAGTTCTTGGCTTTTGAGCTTCCACGAGCCAGACTGGCAATGTAGAGGATTTAAAATGTAATTTTGACTCTGTGTGAATTTAGTTTTAGAGCTGCCTTTAAAACTTACCTCCTTCACATTTGATGCCATTTTCATAAACCACTGATTATCAAAAAAGATAACTAAAATGGGCACTTAATTTGCAAGGAATAGTACTAGACAAGAACACTTGACAAGTACTAGGGAACTTGAATCCTGGCTCTGGCACTTACCAGCGGCTTGACTTTGGGCAAGTACTTAACCTATTTGAGTCAATTTCTTCATATGAAAAATGAGGCTGATAACTCCTAGTCTCCACCTGGGGTGGGGATCTACTCCAATGAGTGACATGAAAGCAACACAGCAATGTGAGACATTATTTCAACATCTTAAATCATGGACTTACACTCCAGATAGAAAGAAGACTGGGTGGTGAACAGCAGCCTTACTACCTAGCCTATCTAGTTTTTAGATACTAGTCTTAGAGTCAGAGATTTTCTAGCTCTGTTATAAGAGATTTATACCTAGTTAGAAGCATTTACATATTTTTTTGGTTTTTGTTTTTACTCACCTGTAGTAAACGAATCTTGTAGAGTTTCTCTTTCTCCACATTATACCGTCTGTCTAGGTCTTCCTAAAAATTGGAAAAGGCTGCAATTATCTGGGAATAGAAAACTTCTATTTTTTGATGGAGTTTTTGGAAGTGAATATGTTTTTATCGTTATCTCCCCTATCCTGAACCCTCAAATTTCTTTTCTTAAATGGCCAAGTTTAAGGTCTGGGTCCCATCTCATGTGAGACACTTGGTACCCTTTCATATCACCTTATAACAACTCTTCCTTCTGGGACCCACGCTGAGTCCAGTGTTCTTAAGTGAAGTAACCTCCAAATCTACATGCTCCTTTCCCCCTTCTCCTAAAAAAACTATGATGATGAGGAGACAAATCATTACTTAAAGAATCTGTTGTTCTATGCCTCTGTGTTTGGAGATGATGCTGGTTTTCTTTCTATGTTTCTGTTGTTCAACACGATAGCCTCTAGCCACACAAAGCTTTTTAAATTTACATTAACTAAAATTTTTTTAAAAATTCAGTTTCTTAGTCGCACTAGCCACAGTTCAAATGCTTGGTAGCCACATATAGCCAGTGGCTACTGTGTTGGACACTGCAGATGAAGAACATTTCCATCACTGCAGAAAATTCTTTTGGACAGTGCTGGAGTGAGAATAAAAAGAAACTAACCTCTCACTGAATCTGATGAGGTTAAGAGCCCTGGTTGGACAGTTTGTTTGCTCAGAGAAAGTTACAAAAGGGGTCAGAGGTGTCCCTGACCCTGTGTGTGCAGGGAACACACACGTCTCCTCCACAGGGCTTGGCTGCAGGCAAACTCCAACAGGCTTCACTGTAGGAGTCCTGAAGCTCTTTCCACTAGATTATGAGGGCACAAAGGGAGAGGACTCCTTGAAGATGGCAAATGTTTAGAGCTTTCCTGCTTTGCTTTTCTTTCTCCTCTTCCTTTCCTATTTCTTCCTCCTGAAGGTTTGGTTGAATGCTGGGAGCACTGGTTTAAGTCAGAACAGCGGTCAGCAAAATACAGCCTACGAGCTAAATCCTACAGCCTTTGGGTCATACGTGCCTCGTGGCCCATCTTTGTGAATTGTTTTCTTAAACATCGTCATATCTATTCATTGACATGTCAACTATGGCCACTGTAGCGGAGTTGGCCCACAAAGCTGAAAATACTATGCGGCTCTTTACAGAAACAGTTTGCTGACCCTGCTATATAGTTACAACAGAGAGAGAGTTTTTTTCCTCTGTAGCACCCCAGCCCTCAGAGTCTATGGCTATAACCAGCATGTGCAGCCAATGAAGGCCTCTCCCCTTCTCAGCTGAGATGCCAGTGTGAAGACAAAATGCTTGCATGCTGGACTAGAAGGAAATCCACCAGAATGGTAATCTTTAGCTCTTGGTGAGACCCTGCCTCCATCTGAGGGGCCAGGTGTATCAAATAGGATGATGTCCCTAAAGGCCAAGCAGATGGGGAAGTGGCCATACAGGACATTAAGGTAGGCATGAGAAACTGTCACAGTAGAGTGCAAAGCTGGTTGCCACGCCCTTGGGGACAACACCAGTCGTGAGAATGGGCAGGTACTTACCTCATGAGTCATCACGGAGGTCAGGGCACTATGTGGCTCCCCACTGGAGGAGGTCTGAAATGATGGAAACACAGCAAACACCTTTCTTGAGTAAGGAGAAAGGGAGAGAAGACCAGGGTCTAGATGTAGGAAAGGGCTGGGAGGGGGCATGGGAGTGCAGCTGGGAAACGCTCTGGTGCCCACTGAGCATGCGTGAGGAGTGAGCAGAAAGGGAACAGCCCTTGGACGAGCCCCAGATTCTAAACTGTTCTTATAGATACACACAAACAAGGTAAACTGTAACTCTTTTTGAACACGAGTAAGAATCCCTTTAACAAGATGTGCTGAGAAGAGAAATGTGATTCTGAGAGTCTGTGATTTGTGCAAACTCAGGCTGACCAAGCTGAGGATTTGAGCCTCAAAGTTTCAAAGTTTTAAAAACAACTGGAAAGGCAGGTTGTGTGATGATGGTCTCAGAACACCGCTGCTTTCCTGGGCTCTGCCCTTCACCCATGCCAGCCCCCTCAGAGATGTAAATGACACAACCAGTCAGGACGGGGAAGAGACACCTTCAAGGCCTTTGCTCACTGCTGGTGTGGCAGTGTCCTGCACAGCTAGGGCACAGTCCAGTGCACAGTGCTGGGCCGAGCAGCGGGGAACTCTGTGGGCTCTGGTGCTGGTTGGCTGGGACAAGCTCTTCTCCTCCCTGAGCCTCAAGTTCCCCGTTTCTACAAGGGAGAGGGTGCAACAGATGGGTTCTAAGATCATATCTAGCTCTCGCATTCTAGGCACAGGGCTCCTCAGAAAATAAGATGTGAATGAAGTGTGAGAAGTGAAAACAAAAAGGGATTCCTACAATCTTATCTGGTGAGAGAAACAAACTTTGTTTTTCTTTCCTTATTTTTTGATTTAATATTTGACAGAAATCCACACTAGCTTATTGGAAGATCAAGTCCTTTGTTCAGAGAACCAGCTGATCAGAAGTGTTCCCTAAACCAGAATGCTCCTGCAATCCTGGAGCTCTAAGATTAAACCCAACACTGTTCTCCTTTTTCAAGTTCATTGCTCCCTTTTGGGAAGGGGGCATTTCCCCGCACAGGAAAGGGGGAGAGTATAACGGGCCAACAGGAAGAAACTTTAAAAAACAGGCTAACTAGGAAACAGAGCTCAGACGTCTCCTGGAAACATCTCCCTAAAGGGAAGGAGAGGCCAGAGTTGTATAATCTGGTAATTCCTATCTGGGTTGCTGCCTTTCAAACCCTCTACTGCCTTTTATCCCCAGAAGGAAGAGAAAGGAGTTGGGTACAAATCTAAGAAAATCACAGGAGGAAAATAGTTGAGAAATGTGTATTTACAAGACCAGGTTAAGTGAGCACCAGACTGGTTGCTGGTTAGTCTTCTAGAAATCCTTTCACCGTGTAAGTCACAACAGCAGCTAACAGTCTCAAGGACTAATTCAGAGCCTTTACCTTTTCATCTCCACCTGGTGCTCTCTCAGCTTTCAGGTTTTCAATTTCCTGCTGCAGCCGTGTCATCTCCTCCTTTATAAGCGATATGAACATTTACAAAACTTGAACGTGCTAGCAACTGGATAAAATTATTTAACTATTTGACCCAGAAATCTTATTTTCACATTTCATGAATTTATGCTAGGATAAAAAACCAATTAGAAGCTAGCTGTACTGATCCCCAGTTTTTAGCCTGGGAAAGTTCTTTTCAGGAGGATACAGACAGTTCTCCCTCAGTTAGGAGAACTAACTTAGTATCTAACTTAAAGATACTTTCTTTCTAAAGGGTCAGTGAGGTAGGCAGTAATCACAGGGAAATGAAATGAATGAGAGTGGTTTAGAGCCTAGTTCCAATCAGCCTTATCTGCTTCCTCTCCCTAGCAGGCCTCAGCCTTATCCACCTGTCCACCTTACCTGAGGCCCTTCCAGCCTGGAGCTGGAAGTCCCTCCTCCACTTGCCATCCTCCCTGGCCCTCAAGTAAGATTTAGCTTCCTGACGGACCCTATGTCGGAGTGGCCTTTCCTCCACTGGATCTCACTCTGAACTTGCCCAGACTCATTTCCCTGCCTCCCACTTCAGTCACCTGTGCACACATCACTCCCATGACTACACTACAGGTTCCCAGATGGCAGGAGCCAGGGCTTATAATAGGACACAGAGACATCCCAGGTTTTCAGGACAGCCTGGTTTTGTATGACGCTATTCTCTTTACAAAGCTCATGTCAACAAAATATGATGTATTTTTTTTAAAAACTTTATAAGACTTTTCTTTCACATACCTTCATTAATTAGATAACATCGTTTGCTAGACTGTGCTCTCAATTTTGAGGTTTGGCACACAGTTATTAATACTAATCTAACTTCTAGTATCCTTGAAGGGTACCTACCATAGTATGCTACCCATCTTACACAACTGATATGTAACTGTTCGATGAATCTACTTTTGAAACTGCACTTGGATAAGATGCCACGACAGGACAAGGGGAAGTACACCAAGAGATTTATAACAGTCCTGGTTTGTTTGCTGATGCTAAACAACACTTACTCGACAATGTGCTTTAAACTCCTGTTCCTGACTTTTCAGATTTTCATTCATGGCTACAAGTGCTCTCAAGTTCTGCAGAATACTGAAGGAAAAAGACCAAAAAAACAAACAAAAAAAACAAAACACAACACATGGCAGGCCATTATGATTTTATGAATCACAGCAAAAACCAGGTCCCCAGCTAAATAAAAAGACTCTTTTTTATTTCTTTTGTCTCCTCCAATAATTTCTGATGAAGTCTCCACAAAGGATAATGCCATTGATTTAACTGACATTATTATTCATTTACATACCCAAGATCATCAGGCCAGCTCTAAACTAACATTATGGATTCCAGAATTAAAATGTCAACTATAGAAACATCAATGAGTTTCAGAGGTACTGGATATATTTTATCATACCAATTATTCAACTATATTCATGGCATATACAGTATTGAAAACCATTTTTAATATCCATTCTGAAAAGGAAACAAGTTGCTTAAGGCCATTAAAAGCACTAATTTAAAAATAAAAATGTCAAATATCTGACAGCACTTCGATCCAAGTCATGAAAGAAAAGTTTTTAATTATAGAGCTAAGTAATCTGTGGGTAGTTTTTGTTAAAAATGTCCATCAAACCAGAACCACTCATTCTGCACCTAAAACTTTTTGTGATTTTACAATCTCATTCAAATAAGCAACACCTAGGAGATTTTATCACTCAGTCTGGAGCAAAAAAGGTCAAATGTTAAGTGCTGCTTCTCCTCTAACAACAATTAATTTTACATGGAAATGTAAAAACAAACAGAACAAAATAAAACAAAACAAAACTACAGCAGCTGTGCCTTGACAAAGAGACTGCACCTGTTCTCCCAAGGATACATGTGTTGTTAAAAAACTGGTAATGCTGGTGGACTCCAGGGAAGAGAACCAGGTGACTGGGGATGGGGTGGGAGGAAGATTTTTCACTATATGCCCTTTTTGTACCGTAAAGGTATGACTGATTTTAAAAACAGAAAAGCAAGTAACAAAATGCTGCTTCTGCTTCTAAGGGAATTAGGAGAAAGGTGGCTGACTCAAGGCAACTGAGGCACATTTCAGAACGGGCCTGAGCAACAGAGAGTCGCCACTTTATGGATGGGCATGTGAAATAAACTGAACTGAGGGGCCTGGACTGATGGCCTTTGGCTGTTTTGTCCTTTTCCCAAACAAATTAAGCCACCACGTATTGGCAAAGTTACTTTTTTTCAAAGGGAAAATAAATGCATACTGAAACCTCTTACCTTGGATCGGCTTTGGATTCTATCTTCTCAAGGGCTGCTTGCTCTTTGTCTAGTTTCTCACTATGACTCTTCAGCTGCATGAGAGAATGGAGGCGTCGTTGCTAGGGACTTGGTAGCACAGAAGAGTGGGAGCTCCCATCCTCTTTCCCTCTGGCTCACACCTAAACCCCACTTTTGATAGGTGGCCAAGCCCACTGGATTTGGCTGTGCCTTGAGAAAATAGGTGGAGCAGAGAAATGGGACGGGAGTGGAGAGGTAACCTGAAAAGGTCAAAACCAGACTCTCTAGACACATTCTGCTGGTTAGAAAAACCTTGGCAATGGTTTCAAATCATTGCAGCAAATGGACGGAAAATCAAAAGCAAGAGCAGGTGTTCTTTGGTAGCAAGGGGGAAATAAAAAGTGGCTATGAGAGAGACCCAGGCTTAAATTTTAGAATAGCATTATCATGGGTGTTAATGGCAGAGTTAAAACTTTTGACTTCTTGAACAATTTCACTTTCTTTTCCTGAGGTAGATAATAAGGACTTTTTAAAAAAGAAATTTAAACTCAAATTTTAATGTATAAAGTATGCAGTTACAGCATGCAATAGAATACTAAAATGCTACTTAAAAAAAGCAGCTCTTTTACAATGATCTCTAGTATCTACTGTAAGGTGGAGAAAACAAGATGTAAGACCATGAGCACACCATGCTTCCAAAGTGTATAAAGAAATGTAAATGTTGAATGTATACATGTATAAAAAAGACATGTAATTGCTTGCATATTCATAAAATATCTCTGGAAAGATTCAAAAGAAGCTGGTTACACTGGTTTCTCTGGAGTGGGTAACTAGAAAATTGGGTTATAGGACTGTACCTTTTGTACTTTTTAAATTTTGAACCATGTGAATATGTTACCTTTAAAAAAAAAGTTTTGAAAAAAAGTTCCAAGGGTTCTAGTTGAAAATAGCCAGACTGGGCCAGGCACGGTGGCTCACGCCTATAATCCTAGCACTCTGGGAGGCCGTGGCAAGAGGATTGCTCGGGGTCATGAGTTCGAGACCAGCCTGAGCAAGAGCCAGACCCTGCCCTGTCTCTACTAAAAATAGAAAGAAATTAGCTAGACAACTAAAAATATATAGAAAAAATTAGCCACGCATGGTGGCGCGTGCCTGTAGTCCCAGCTACTTGGGAGGCTGAGGCAGCAGGGTTGCTTAAGCCCAGGAGATTGAGGTTGCTCTGATGCTGTGAGCTAGGCTGACGCCACGGCACTCTGTCACAAAAAAAAAAAAAAAAAAAAAGAAAAAGAAAGAAAATAGCCAGACTAAGCACAAGTTGGAGCAACCCCTTCTTGCCCCAGGAACGCCCCCGAAATCCAGACAAGAACACAGGAGTTCACCTCACAGGACAACAAAGATGGCTGGCAATAGGAATAGCCTGAGGAGGACACCATGTGGAGTGAGCAGAGGTAGGAAGGACTGGTTTGCAGGGCTAGGGGATCTGCATTAGGAAAAGCCAGGTTGGCTAAGCAATGACACCTGACTCCCTTAAGCCCTGTACTTGGTGCTTAAATCTCAGAGGCAGAGCAGAGTCCCAGATAGTTGGCAATACCCAGGAGAAACGGGAGAGTTCTCTGACCCAGACTAGCAGTTACCACTGGCTGATCCCACCAAACGGTAGGCAGCACCCTTCCAGAATAAACACGTGAAGCAGGCTGCAAAAAATGGATACAGCATCCAGAGATGGTAACCAGAAATTTCAAAATCAAAGATGAGCACATACCCAAGAATCAACAAACATTTGAAGAAAGACATAAACAGAAAAGATATCTCAACTCAACAAGTGAACTCTGGCCTGAAGAAAGTTACAGAACAAGAAAAATTTTAGGTCCAATTAATGCTCTTAGAGAGACACAAGAGAACACTACATACATTAAAAGGAGTCAGTCTCACACATAGGACACTAAAGCTGTGACCACTGAAGTTACACAGTGGACAGGCTACAACCTGGCAGCCCATGCTGCTGACACAAGGGCGAACCAGTCTCCTGGGATTCCCGAAGTGGCCGCGCAGCCTCCTCCAGAGGTGTCAGGCACAGCTGCCATCTGTCTGCCACCTTCATGCCCTGTTTCACTTTTCCTAAATTTACTGAAAGGATACAAGTTCTCCCTATTTTCCAGTGCCACTAGGTTATCCTGGAAGGGCGGGTTTTGCTAAAAAGGTTAAAACCAGGAACCCTGGCATGAAAGGGTTCCGAGTGCTCATACTGCGCAACCCTTGCCTTGAACGGATAAGGAGACCAGGCCCAGGGATGAAGGTCACTACTTACTCACAGGCTGAACAAATCAAGCTTCTTCGGAAATTGTTCAGCACTACGTTTTGGATAACTTCCCATTTTTCTAGATGGGAATTAGTTTGCTTGTCCTACTATTAACAGATAGTAAGCTCTCTGAGAGGGCTTTGTTGCCAGACTGCCTGCATTCAAATCCAGGCACCCTACTGCACGGCCTTTGGCAAGTTATTTGGCTTCTCTACCTTAGTTTCCCCAGCTGCAGAACAAGAATGATAACAGCACTTTGCTAGGGTTGTTGTAAAGATTTAACAGACTAATACATGTGATGTGTCCAGACCACACGGAGCACATAGTAATGCTGGCTGCTGTTTTTATTTAAGCATAGTCATACTACTGACTGAAATCACACTCTCCACCCTTCTAGCACATGAGAAGGGCTCAACAAATATTTGATTTTGTGTTTAGCACAAAAAGCTACTTTATAGCCAACTAGAATTTATATCCTAAGCCATATAAACGTCTTAGAAAATTGATATCAAGATATTTTACCTTTAATCTCTTCCAGATTGTTATACAAAGACAGATCCAAGACTTGGCAAACTTCATGTCAAAGACTCTGTATTATTAAAAGTAATATAGCAGCAAGGATTCCCCGCCCCCAACCCTGCCATCTAATTTACAAAGAATATAGTCACAGAACAGTATAAAAGAAGCTGATCTGTCTAAAGGAAAGGCAGGTATCTTTAGGAAGAAAAGGAGAAAAAATTTTATTTTACTGGCCATTCTTGTGCCTGCCCTTTTCAAACATTCTGACAATAACTAAAGAAAACAGTCCAAGTCAGAATTAGAAAGCTCTGTGAGGTTTACAGCAAGGTGGCAAACTAAGTGCTGCACACTGCTACAGAGATAAACATTTTAAATTGGCAAATATCATGTGAAATTTTATAAAAGTAGGGACTGCCTTGGATTCAAAGATATCTTTGAAAAACCCCAGTTTCCAAATGGTCCAGAAAGTACCAAGTAGGAACCTCACAATGAGGCCCTTCCAGAGCAGAGCAACAGCCCGAGCATCAAAATCACAACAAAGAGCGCTTTTCAGGTCTGGACGAGGACAGCTTTCTGCGGAAACCAAGGGACAGAGGTGGCATCAGAGATATCTGTTTTCCTTGCCTGGTTTCCTAGGCAATCAGAAGTGGGAGGTGAGCAACGCTATGATGTTGATGTGAGATGGCACCCTCGCCACCCGGACTAGAAACTGAATCACGGGTTTGAATGTACCCCACAGCCCTTCTCCTCCTGCGATCCCTCCCCCAATCTGCCTAGGAGCTAACTGGCAATTCTGAACACAAATCATATCGCTCTGAGTTCTCCCGTCTTTCAAAGGAAACCTTCTCACACTCAAGGGATTCAGTATTTTGGGGGCTATTATATAACCTGCTGCTTAAGGAGCAGGGGCCATTCACTGTGAGTGATCTTGTGAGCTCTTCTCTGTGCACCCCAGGCCCTGCCCATCAGGCCTACCTTCCTCAGGAAGCCTTTCCTGACCCTCATAGCCCACAGCGACTTCTCCCACCAAGACTGCTGACGATTTTGAATGTAGTGGCGTGGATAAACTGATGGCACGGGTCACACACCACAATGTAAGTGTCCTACGTCCTCAAATGGACGGGAGCCTCTGAGAATAGGATCACGTCTCCTCCACATTCCATTAGTAGTGCAGGTCAAAAATGACTCTCAACAAGAGCCCATGGAGAACGGAGAACTGCTCACCTCTGTCAGTGTTTTCTTGGCTTCATTATATCTGGCTTGCAGGTTGGTATGACTTGCTTGCAGCTGTAAATGAAAGATAAAAGACGTCTGCTCTCATTCTATCTTTAGGATATCATCCACAGATGTGGACGGTATCCCCATTGCACAGGTGAGAAAACGGAAGCTCAGAAAGATTTAAACTGAGCAAATGGGAAAATTTTAGATGGGTAACCAACAAGAAATGAAAGGGAAAAAAATCTCATGTTAACACCAGGTACATGTCAGGCAGTGTTCTAGGTATTCTGCATAATTTGTATCACTGAATCTTCATATTCAATGGAAAAAGACATTTTTCTTATTTTATAGATGAGAAAATAAAGACTCCAAGGAGCTAAATTACTTAACTAAAGTCTCATAGCTGATAACTGAAGAAGACAGGATCCAAATTCAGGTCTATCTGACTTTTCTGTATGGCTATAGTCAATTCAGTTAACCAACCTGCCTGTTTGCAGAATATAAACTACATTTCAGCACTCGAGATTCTAGTATAGAATATGACTGGTTGGCAAACAACACCAGATAGAAGAAAGGATTCAGGACTTCAATACTAGGAGAAAGAAAATGAAGTTACCTTTACTGTTCAAAGTTATATAACTATAAACTCACATCTCAAAAATGTCAATTCCCTTTTGCTTACTAAAAAGGTATCTCCTTGTGTTTTCTTTTAACTTTAAGAAATATGAAAGCATTCCTCTAAATGCTCAAAGGGCTTATGCATTTTTATATTTGAAAAGAGGAACAGGCAGAAAACTATCTTCAGACTCTTTGATATTACCTAGCTACAAATTAACAATGAGAAATTTTAACCTATATTTCAGTGATTACTTCAAAATAACTTGCCTCATCCATGATCCTGTAAGTAGCCTACTAAGAGCTGTGTCACCTTCAGAAGCCGTCACTTCTAAATTGTGCTTCTAGTTACCTGTCTTCGTGACTGGTTACACTTCCAACACGGCCTATCGAGAAGCTAACTCAATTTGCCTTTGCTTTGCTGGTGAGGAAGTCCGTGAGCTCTGGCCTCTCCCTTTTCAAAGGGAGCCATATGTGCAATGAGAACTTTTATTAACCTGTTGTATAAGTGGTAGATGAGGGTACTTCTGGAGAAAGTTTAGCTTTCTCTTGAAATCCTAGTGATTTAACTCTTGAGGCTTGCTGGTCTGAATGTTGGTGTCTCTCCAAAATTCGTATGTTAGAACCTAATACCCAATGTGACAGTATCAAGAGATGGGGCCTTTGGGGAGTGATTAAATCACGAGGGCTCCATCCTCAGGAACGAGATAAGTGAAGGGGCCAGAGTGAGCTCCCTCTCCCCCTTCCAGCTGGTGAGGAAGCAGCAACAAGACGCCATCTGTGGAGCAGAGAGTGAGTCCTCAGCAGACACTGAATCTGCTGGTGCCTTGGTCTTAGATTTCTCAGTCTTCAGAACTGTAAGCAACAAACTTCTGAAGTTTATAAATCACCATGTCTAAGGTATTTTGTTAGAGCAGCCCAGACAGACTAAGACAAGGCTCCAGGAAAGGGTCCTGGGGTTTTCCCACCTGTTTCACCCACCTTCCTGCCCACCTCTCACTCCTGCACCCACCCACTCACCTAACATTTACCCAGGGCTCTGCTCAAATGAGGTATATGGGAGAAAGAGACAAACATGACACAGTCTTTGCCCTCAAGGAGCTGGACCGGGGGACTAAAGCATGAGAAGAGCTGAGGCAGAGGCAGGCCCAGGGGAAGCCCATGGGAAGAGAATCAGCTCCCTCGTTAGAAAACCTTCACCAACAAAGACTCACGCCACTTGGATCTTGGCAGGGAAGTAGAAGCTTGCTAAGAAGGGGAGACTCATCATCTCTTTTCTTCTCTTTAATTAATTTAACTAAGAAGAACTCTCTTCAATTCTTCATCTAACCATTTTTTCTTAAATGAGGAGTGTCCCAGTAACTTAGCTTAGTTTTTATCTTGCTGGAGTCCTCCAGGACTCTTCCACCTCTACTTTCTTCTTCATCATTAACCCCTAGACTTACCCTAAAAATTCAGCCATGGTTAACATCTCCTTTCTGGACTTCTCCTTTCACCAATCTCAGGTTTCTTCTCAGCTACTTACTAGCTGTGCTTCGCCTCCATTCTTTTGCAGCACATTCCCTTACTGGACCAGGAGATGTTCATTACTCCTTCCCTGGTGGCCACCCTTCCTCCTATTTCTCTGTAGGGCTAAAACCCCCTCCATGGTCTGGTCCCCAAGGCCACAGGTGTATCTCAGTTGCTTTCTGCCTGCATGACCTTGTAAAAGAGGCTGTGGAATTTAAAGAGTTTAGAATCTCTCATATACTATTGGTAGAAATGTACATTGGTAAAATAATTGGTGAACAATGTGATGGTTTCTAGCAAAATTGAAAATGTGTATTTTTTTTATCTAGCAATTCTATTTCCTAAAGTCTATCTCATAGAAACATTTAGATATATGCACAAAGATGACTGCGCAAAGATGTTCATGATAGCATAAATTTGCAATTGGAAAAAAACTCTGAAAAAACCTACATACCCATGAATAGGGGACAGGCTAAATAAATTATGTTACATATATACTATGTAACACTATTCAGTCATTAAAAACAATGAGTTAGATTTATATGCTTAAATCTTGGTTCACTAACAAGCTGTGTGACTACAGGCAAACTACTTAACTTCTTTGTTTATGTTTTCTGATTTGTAAAATGAGCATAATAACAGTACCTTTTTCATAAGAATGTTGTGTGAAACAAATGAGTTAATTTTGAAAAGCAAATAGTACTTACTAAGCAATAAAAAAGCACTTGCCATTACTATTACTGATAGAGAGATGAAAAACAAACTTGATTTTGTAACTATACCAACTCACTCTCCCCAGGTGAATAGGCATATATAAGTTTTGCAAAGGCCTAAGAAAAGGTTCACCAAGAAACAGCAGACACAAATAGTGGCTTGCTCTATTCCTTTTTATCTTTATATAGTCCCATACTATTTGCTTCAATTTATATCGAGTTTATCCCTATAATTAAAAGAAGTGCTCGAAGCATTTGAAAATTGATAGAGACAAAAAAATGTGTTTGTCATATCTGTGTGTACACACACACAGAATATACAGAATATACACTCTCTCCTGACTCTATTCAGTGCTCACCAAAGATGAGCGTGAGGTGGATGCACGGGGTTGAAAGAGGTGGCCAGGGAGGCAAGTCCAGGAGAGAGGGAAGTTCAAGGGAACCGAATTCTCACACACAAGGCTTGCTGTTTGCCACCATTGTGACTTCTGGCAGACAGAATTACAGACTATTAGAATAGGCAAAGAATTATGGAGACTAGCTAGTCTAGGGGTGAGCAACATTTTGTAGAAAGGCTAATTTAGGGATAGTAACAAAGTTTAGTGGGAACAGTTGTTGTTTGTTTGTTTTGACTAAACTAATTAAAGTGGGTCTAGCAAGTTACCTGGAATAAAAATACATATTCTTACAGCTCAAATCATTCTTTTTGGGGAAAAAAATGTTCATGAAAATGTTGATGTTGGTTTTTAATCTTTAAAAAACATGAATACCAAGGATTATTTGAGAAATGTTCTAATCTTTTATTTCTTTACACTTGCATAAAGCTTTTGTGTTTATATTGCATTCATGTTTATATACTCATTTCATCCTGAAGCCACCTCTCTAGGTGCCTTTTTATCATCTGAGAACCCTAAGCACATGTGATATGTGATCCCAGGCAAGACTCTCTCTCTTTACCTCATTCACTTGGCCTAACTACATGGCTAGAGATTACTGCACAAGCTGTCATCTTTAATTACATTACCCATAGCAATAATGACTATGGGTCATGGCTAGAGATTACTGCACAAGCTGGTCATCTTTAATTACATTACCCATAGCAATAATGACTATCGTCTTTTATTGAGAGTCCGTTATATGTCAGGCAGCATGCTTAAAAAAGAATAGGCTCTTGGTACACGCATGTTCTGAACCAACTGCAAAAGAGACTGAAGAGTCAGGGAGGAATGTCAGCTGGCCCAAGAATGTGTGGGGACTGCCATTTAGAATGAGGCTCAGCATTCCTTCTCGCCAAGTTTAGGTAGGAAGCGGAAGTAGACATGCACTCACACTGAGATATTTTAGCTCCTGGAGTCTGCAATAACCTCAAAACTATCCTCCCTCAAGGATAAAGACATTATAATAAAGAAGGCTCATCCTTGATTCCTACTCATCCTGATTCCGTGATGAGTACTTTTTGAGCCAATCATTTTCACACTCTTATCACTAGCAAGGGTCAGAGACTATACTCTCTGAGCTAAAAACTCATTAAAACATCTAAACACAACCGAACAGAACCAAATCACAGTTAATCTTTGCACTCTCCTGTGCTTACAATCCAGAGCATTTTGGCAAAACCAACCTATTGCTTGTTCAGCCATGACAGAACAAATTCTAGTAGAACAAATTCACACAAGAAATGATTGAGCAGAACCATTTGATATGTTAGTATCTTTTGAATATGTAGGACTTGAAACTGAATAACTGGCACCCATTTTTAAAAAATTTTTTATTATAGGAACTATCGGTCAATCTTCAGAAAGCCATATTCATTCCCTTAATCTGCTACTATGTGTATTTTTCTAATTAAATCTTACTGCTAATGCAACTGAAGCATATAACAACTTTCTATCATCCAGTGAGTGTTTCTGAGTCAAACTCCCCAGTTTCCTCTTACGTCTACTTTCTGGGGCAAATATGTGAAGGTCTTTCTAAAACAGTCTTATCTGTCACCAAGTATTACAGGATGCCATCTCCTATAGCTCTCTAAAAAATGATCCAGTTTCTTCCATTTCCACTGCCATCAACAGCAGCATTCCATGTCTGAACTACTGCATCAGCTTCCAAATGGTTCTCCTTGAACCCCTTCTCACTCAGGTCCAGTTAATTCATCCTCCTACAGCAAACAGAACAGTCTTTGCAACATGCTACTCTGATCATGCCACTTCCCTACTTAAACCCTTCAGTGGCTTCCATTGTCCTTAACATGGCCTAGAGGGTCCTATTTGATCAGACTCTGCTGGCCAATCACCTCACTCATGACTCTCTAGCTACAAAACAGAAACTGGCCAAGACTCTTCCTTTCTCTGCTCTGTGTTCGTGTTGTTCCATAAGTCCCCACCTAAGTGGGGGGACAATTCGCAGCACAATTCACAATTGCGAAGATATGGAATCAACCTAAGAGTCCATCAACCAATGAGAGGATAAGTCCACACCTCCCAAACAGATTTCCTGCCCAGGAATGCCCATTTATCTTTCCCATCTCAGTCCCCTGTGACCTGAGGCTAGGTCAGGTCTCCCTGTCAGTCACTCTCTCAGCTCCAGAGACTTCTCTTTCAAGCACTTATCACAGCCACAATTAAATTATGATGAGTATAATATATTGGTTTAGTGTATGCCTCCCTATTAGACCTTAGGATCTTTGATAGCAGAGATCATAACTAGTTCTTTATTCATCCTCAGAGCTTAGTTCAGTGCCTAGCACACAGCAGTGCTCAGTAAATATTTGTGAACTAATGCTACTTTTGCCCTGTGACCTTCTCCTATAACAGAGGTTGGTAAACTTTTTCTGTAAAGGACCAGACAGTAAATATTTTAAGCTCTGCAGGTCATATGGTCTCTGCTTCAACTACTCAACTCTGCCACAGTAGCTTGAAAACTGTCACAGAAAATATGTAAACAAATGGGTGTGTAAAATGAGATACCATCTTATTCCAATTAGAATGGTCCTTATTAAAAAGTCAAAAAACAGTAGATGTTGGTGCTGATGCAGTAAAAAGGGGACACTTAAAAGGGGGCACTTATGTACTGTTGTTGGGAATGTAAATTAGTACAACCTCTATGGAGATCAGCATGGAGATTTCTCAAAGAATGAATAGATCTATCATTTGATCCTGCAATCCCATTACCGGGTATCTATCCAGAGGAAAAGAAATCATTATATCAAAAAGATAACTGTACTCATATGTTTATCGTAGCACAATTCACAATTGCGAAGATATGGAATCAACCTAAGAGTCCATCAACCAATGAAAGGATAAAGAAAATGTTGTGTGTGTGTATGTGTGTGTGTGTGTATATATATATATATGCACACATACCATGGAGTACTACTCAGCCATAAATAAGAATGAAATAATGGCTTTTGTAGTAACTTGGTTGGAACTGGAGGCAATAATCCTAAGTGAAGTAACTCAGGAATGAAAAAATAAATGCTGCGTGTTCTCACTTATAAGTAGGAGCTAAACTATGGCTACACAAGGGCATGCAGAGTGGTACAATGGACACTGGAGACACAAGAGGATGGAGCTTTGAAGAAGGTGAGAGATGAAAAATTACCTATGGGGTACAATGTACACTCCTCGGGTGTTGGATACACCAAAAGCCCAGACTCCACCACTATACAATACATATATGTAACAGAGTTCAACTTGTACCCCCCAAATCTATTTAAAAAAATGGTGTGCATACATTCTAATAAAATTTTATTTACAAAGACAAGTGGCAGCTGGATTGGCCTGAGGGCTGTAGTATGCCAACCCCTGCTCTGGAATCTCCTTTGTCCAATCTATCACAAAGATCTTGAATAAAATTATAAGAAGAAAACACCAACCTCTTCGAGATGTTTGGTCTTCTGCATAATCTGCTTGTTTAAGGAAGTAACTTTCCGGTGATGTAGCTGGGAGGTTCCTAATTTTTCTGGACTTTCTTCGGTTGAAAGCTCAGACTGCTGTGGGAAGAAGAAGGAAGGGAAAATCCAAACGTTTTAATTAGCTCGTCTTGATTCATGTAATCAATCCTTGCTCAGCCGGGGCAAAACACTAATGGGCAGTCAGTTACACCAAGCCAGGGCATCTACAGAGCCCTGTTCAAAGGAGATTCTGAGACAATAACAAAACCCCTATCAATGGAATGTGCATTCGTGGTAGAGGGAATTGCATAAGCAAAAGTACAGAGATACATAACTGTGGTTATTCTGATGTCATATAGGCAACAGGGTCTTAAATCAAAGGGTCTTAAATAGGGGAATTACATGGTCATAGTAATTACTTCATAGGGGCACACTGGAGTTATCAAGAGTGACAAATTGATTCATTTTTATCAAAGTAGCATAAACATATAGTTTAAAAGTCTAACCACTTAGAAGCACTTAATAATGAAAAGTCAGTCTCCCAACTAATTTCCCTGCATCTGTGGGCCTACTCTCTTTTAATCGTTTCTTATTTCTGTCTTCTAGTGTTAACAGAGGATAGATCTGAGAGGGATAAAAGTGGCTGAGAGAGGCCAGGTAGGAAAGTTCTGCAACTGTGTGAGGAGAGAATGGAGGAGGACTGTCAGGACTGGAGGTGTCTGAGGGACAGAATTCTGGACGGGGTGATGTGGACGTGGCAACAGTTTCCAGGAGAGTCAGGGTTCTTGTAGAAACTTCATAAAGGGCCTGGCGTGGTGGCTCAGGCTCTTAATCCTAGCATTCTTGGAAGGCCGAGGCGGGAGGATCGCTTGAGATCAGGAGTTTGAGACCATCCTGAGCAAGAGTGAGACCCCATCTCTACTAAAAATAAAAAAAAAAATATAAAAAAAATGTAAAAAATAATAAAAAAAATTTAAAAAAAAGAAAAAGAAACTTCATAAAGAAGGAAGCAGCTTGGTGTTGACACTGAACACGAACACCTACCTCAAGACTCCTGTGGGAAAACCCCAGGAAAAAGAAATAGGAAGGTGGACCCTGCTGCAATAGCATCCTTAAAATACCTCTGGATGATCATAGATAGCTTCATTCAACAGCCAAACATCCCCCATAACCATATCTCTTTCTTTACAGTAAATACCCCAACTCCAAGCTCATCATTGATTTTAAGCCCAAGTCCAACAAAATCATTTGGGTATTTGACTTTCCCGGTATGTTTTAACAGTTTGGGGAGCGGGAGCTTGAAAGTCTGGAATATTTACTGTTCTGTTTGCTGTAGGAGGATGAATTAACTGGACCTGAGTGAGAAGGGGTTCAAGGAGAACCATTTGGAAGCTGATGCAGTAGTTCAGACATGGAATGCTACTATTGATGGCAGGGGAAATGGAAGAAACTGGATCATTTTTTAGAGAGCTATAGGAGATGGCATCCTGTAATACTTGGTGACAGATAAGACTGTTTTAGAAAGACCTTCACATATTTGCTCCAGAAAGTAGACGTAAGAGGAAACTGGGGAGTTTGACTCAGGAACACTCACTGGATGATAGAAAGTTGTTATATGCTTCAGTTGCATTAGCAGTAAGATTTAATCAGAAAAATACATATAGTAGCAGATTAAGGGAATGAATATGGCTTACCCACAGGGAAAAGGGATGGGAAAGTGAGGAGGAGGAGAAACCGGATGGTCATAACTACCATTTATTTTGGATAAGGAGTTCTCTGAATAATTCAGCAGCATTATTAATGGATGATGAGTGTTCTGCTGCCTAACAACTCCAGAGACAGGAAACAATCAGCTGGGTACGACTGCATAAAGCAGTAAGGAACATCATTTTCTATCTCGTGGACTGGAAGGCCATAAAGAAAACAGAAAAACTAAGCATTTGGTCTTACAACACATGTAGCCTTGAAACCAGGGACTTTGTAAATGTCAACATTATTTCAGCTTTCAAAATTTCTGGGAATTAGAGTTAACTTTTTAAAATTAATATTGGACACATCAAGATATTCAGAATCTGTAGTATGGGACAAGAGAAACTATTTCTCAAAATTATTTGAGGGTATAAAAAGAAGAGGGAAGAGGAAAGACCATCCTCATTTCCAAATCACTTGCCAGAAAAAGAATTATAATTAACTAATTATATCTCCTCCACTTTGACTGGATCACTCTGAACTATGTCATTAATT
The DNA here is from genome assembly GCA_963575035.1 of Avahi laniger. Taxonomy (NCBI): domain Eukaryota; kingdom Metazoa; phylum Chordata; class Mammalia; order Primates; family Indriidae; genus Avahi; species Avahi laniger. Next base: position 56,505 of record CAUYSK010102474.1, read on the forward strand.
TGTACACTTTTGCATGCTACATATTTAATAGCTTTCTTCTTATAGCTAATTTCAGCTTTGGGTTTTAACATTCAACTTAGATTCTTTGACATTGACTTCCAAAGTGTCACAGGCATATCCTCAGAACAGTTTACTTTAGTAGAATTACATAAGCCTTCTATTCATGATTTATTGATATCTGAAACAAAACTAATTCCTCATTCACTGGAAGTCTCCACATGGTATGTCTCTGTGTGTGCTGTGAGGATTATTCTTGAGTGTCCTGATCTCTTCCAGCTGCCTGTCTGTCTTCCAGACTGAGATGTGGGCAGGCAGGCTCCAGTGGATGCATGTATCACTCACCTACCAGACTTCTTCCAGTCTGCGGGAACTGAGTACACTCACTCAATTCTGTTCTGAAGCTCTGGCATAGCTGCGATGATGCTTCCAACTCCAGCAGGTTTTCCTGCTGATCAACTGCTTTTACGGCCAAAGTACCAAGAGAATAAAAACTGCATTCCGCATGCAGCCTCCAAACTCTTATTAGTGCATGTCTCACACACACAGCTTTGTTTTAAAACTATCACCTTCAAACTTCACTTACAAGAACCCTTTTCCCAGGAAAACCAGTAGCTATCTCGGTATCAGAAAAGAAGATTTACAGGCTGGCTGGCTATCTCTCTATGTAGATCTGAATTTTGAGTCACATGTTCCCTTGAGATCCTTTCAGGGGGTCTGTGAGGTCAAACCCCTTTTCATAATAATACTAAGATGTTATTTGCCATTTCTATTCTCATTTTCTCATGATTACACAGTGAAATTTTCCAGATGTTACATGACATTTGATATCATTGCTTTCATGTTAATATGTAATGTGTTTATTATTGTTATTTGTAAATGAATTAATATATAAGCTATTAGGTCCTCAGTAATTTTTAAGAGCCTTTAAATGCATCCTGAAACTAAAAATTTTGAGAACCACCATTTTAATCTAAGGAGCTTGGCTCACTTGGGAATCTACCCACTGATTGGGAATCTGCCTATTGATTGGGACAGCCAATAGACAGTCAATAGAGTGGGCCCACCAAAAGGCTGGCCATCACTTATATAATACTGAGACAGGAAAGTTCCCTCCGATTCTCCTCTTTTATTGGACCAGAGATTCAGAGAACCATATAAACAGAGAGAAAATGCTTGCAGTGCACGGAAAGAATCCTGAAGTCTGTATACAAACCTCTGTCATATCTCTGTCGTGATGTTATATGTTCCAAGCAATCGTGAGCTTTCAAATGCTTGCTCTTATTGCTAGGTAACAATTTTCAGTGTTCTGTGGAGTCCCTTAAATTCACACTTAAAAAGCATTAATGTACACTAACACTGGCATATTGAGTACCACTTCCCTATTCTAATTAAGGAGAATATATGCACATGTGCATGCCCATATTCTACGTAAATTTTTGAGTTCCTCCATTCATCTTTGAGTTTAGAGATAGTGCTTTGGGAAGCTGCTTTGTTTAATGGGAAGGTATTTTTGGACAGATAAAATAGTTTATTCCAGAGCAGAAATGAAGAGAATTTTTAACTTAGTCAATGGAAAGCTGACTGCTCCATTCTTCAAATATACTTTTTATTAAATAATCTAAATTTTTTTGTCTCTTTCACATACCCTCCTCAAAGCCAAGAGAACTCAGGCTGATGAAGACAGAAACAGGTCCTTAAAGCAGGAGGGTGCATCCAACAGCTCATTTACTAAAGTTAGGATGAGAGAGAAAGATCAAGATGACAAAGTTGTATCCTGAACAAGAAGACAAAGTTGGACAGATGCAGAAGAGGAGAGGCAGCTTTATACTAAATCCTTGATAGAAAAAAATTAAATGTTGGGGCATTTGAACTGATTTCTACTTGTGAAATGCAGTATCTGTCAAAGAACACCAACCATCTACAAATATTTCATTTGTGTTTACACTGGAGGCAGGACTAAAGTGCCAATCTAATTTTGTTCAACAATTTCAGATTAAGAACGTGCTTTCAAAGCCACAGTGTGGATTAAGATGACTTCTAGTGCAGATTCAATGTTTTCTAATAATTGACAGATATTTACAACTTCTATTCCTAGGGGAAACAGATTTAAATGTCACTCAATAATATTGGTTTAGTTCAAAATGTTAAATTTCTAAGAGAAACAAAAAAATGATTATTTTAGCTAAAACTATATGCTTTTATAATTGAAAGAGACCCAAAAGGTTATATACATATCAACCTTCTTCCTAATACAGGGATCTCTCCTATATCACCCCCATACCCCACCAAAATATGGTCACTAAGCTCACAATAATAAAGAATCCCTATCTCATGACGGTGCCAGAAGTTCTCCACGCTGAACAGAGGGACTTAATTTCTGGCACCTTGACTGACTGTTCAATTGAAACAAGTAAACAGACTATACAAAATATTTATTTTTTAAAAAAATCTATGAAGTAGCAAGAATGTTAAGAAATTCTGGAGGCAAAAAGTAAAAAAAAAAAAAAAAAAGGGTGGGAATCCGAGAAGGTTATGTGTACCACAGGAGTTGTTTTTTTCCCCTGAGCCAAAATCAAATGATCACAAACTTTGATTTTTATAATTCGGTAACAACTGCGCCACATAAACCTTGACACAGGTGTAAGAGGGAAAAAAATCTTCACTGAGATTTTGTAACAACAGATTGGCCCTCATGCAGTTTTGCGATCTGCATTCACATACTACACCTGGATGGTCCAAAAAACCCACAAGTCAGGACTAGATGTAAAATGGACCTGGGCTGAAGTGTCCCCAGGTGCTTGGCAGATGCAAAAGCAGATCCTCCCTAAAAGAAGAGAGTTTCAGCCCTAGGCCTCAAAGAATTTCTACAGATAAATTTCCAAGGAATATGGGCTCGCAGTCAAAAATCAAAAGCACACAAAAATTCAAATATGAACAAAAGCCAGCAAAATGACAGCAGAATCAAATCTGCAAAGACTCAAACACTGCCCCCTCTCACACACAAACACGCTCATTCCTCCCCAGAGCAGCAGTGATTAAATCTAATCACTCTTTCATAGGACGGTTCAACTGGCCCAGAAGTATCCACACCTCTTCCATCTCCGTAACAAGATGCTGGTACTTCCATCTTGCTGTTATCCTCTGGACATAGTCTAGTTTGTAAGCGACCTTTTGAAGCACTGCTGATGAAGTGGGACCACTGCAGATAGGATGGGATCATCCACTTTTCCTGATCCACACTCTTTTTCCACTAATAAAACCAAATACACAATGCTCTTTTAAATATTCTTTTTTTTTTAAAGACAGGGTCTCACTCTGTTGTCCAGGCTGGAGTACAGTGACGTAATCACAGATCACCACAGCCTCAAACTTCTGGGCTCAAGCAATCCTCCTGCCTCAGCCTCCCAAGTAGCTGGGCCTACAGGAGCCACCAAGCCCAGCTAATCTTTTCAATTTCTTGATGCCCACTGATGAAATTCCACGAATTTTAAAGATTCGTATTTATATGACCTTGCTAAGTCTAAGGCTTTGCACTGGGTACCACGGTGAGCAGTACAATATCCCTGCTGAGAGTGCACTTAACATTTAGGAGGCATGACCAAGATCTAAAACCTTCCACTTTTATTCCCATAAATCACTATCAGGTCAAATGGCATCCTCAAAAAACCGTGAATTGGTACAATTGATTTTTCTAAAATTAAATAAAACAGTTCACATTTATCTTCTCAAGCGATGCTTTAAGTGATGTTCAAATCTGGCAAGGCTAATACCTAGGTCTTTATGCGAACTGATAAGGATCCTGAAATATACAGGGTGTGCTGTGTGACTTGAGACAATCCCACCAGATTTACAATTCACTAGCTGATACCATTCTCTTTGTGGTTGGTAATTGTAAACTGCGTAGCTTAGTCACTCAGAATGTAGGAAATCCTGGAGCTGTTTGGAAACACAAATCATTTAGCTTTGTTCTCTCCAGATTTACAGGGTTCCTTACTCTCTTAATTCTGATTACAGTTTTAGATCTCTCTCCCTACCTTCATTGGCTTATTTCAACTAACTTGTACTCCGATCTTATTAAGTAGTAGGCACCGGGGAAGTGGAGAAAGATAAAGACGTTATCTCTGGACCTTCACAGCCCAGCCAGGCAAAACTGACTAACTCATAAATAAAGGTGTTGTAACCTCCATCTTTTCCTCAGTGCCCAAATTGTGCCACAGGGAAAAAAAAGAGTTGTGAAAGCCCTTCTTGCTCCTTCTTCTCCCTCTCTTCCTTCCTTCAATCAGCAAATGTCTGTGAAAACTCCATTATACTAGGCATGAGGGATGTCCAACGATTCTAGCCCTTGGGTACAGCAAACATTCTAGTCCTGGGAGACAGCATGGAGACAAATAAAACAGAGCCCTTGTGAGTTGTGCTACGAAGGAGATGATAAGGCGTGATCTCCACATCACAGAAGAGCCTACTTTTAGGAAGAGGAATCATTATTAATGGCTATCAAATGAATCTCCATACAGTCTTCCAGGCATCTGTTAGCCTCCACTGAGCATTTATTACACATTAGGGAACAGAAATACAAAGATGGAAGATGAAGTCTTGGCCCTCCAGAAGTTTAGAGGTTTAGGATGTTGCTTGTGTAACACTCATTATGTTATGTAAAGAAGCAGTGTCTAGAACCAAGGGGTTTAAACACCCACTGGGGCTCCTACTCCTCCTGATCCCAACCTGGGTTTTCCATCTGTGGCCATGGCAGGAGGTTCCCGGGAGGGCAGCCCCTCCCTGTACTATGCTTCTCCCCAGCTCTACACGCCAATGCTGCTAGCAAGTGGTAAAAAATGTTTTTTGAGGCAGGGCAGGATGATGGGACTGGAAACATTCATATCTAAACTTATTAGAAATCACACAGGTTCCAACTCAAGCGTGACTCTCTAACAAAGCAGTCAGGGTCTCCTGGCTGCTAAGCTTCCTGTGACCTTCTGACCCAGGCAAGGTCCCTGGAGTGTGTTATCTTCACTCAGTCCTAAGCCCTTCCTTTTTCCATTTCACCCCAACTAGGTAGGATTTAAAATGTCATCCATTCTGATTATTGCCGGCAAAAAAAGGTCAATATCAGTCAGGTCAACCACTTTTCTTTGGGCAGATACTGACATTTCAAACGACAACACAAACCAAGTAGCAATTGGCATCTACTCTGAGAGGATACAAACTGTGTCACTCTGTAATTTATCTTTTTATAGGCTAAGTCCTCTCTGGGAGTTCCTCAGGGTGGCATCCCTGACTCACGTGTCACTCTATCCCTTCCCCTACACCTGATGCTGCCTGGATGCAGTACGTGCTCCATAGGTATCTGCTGAAAGAAGAAATCAGTCCCATCTATGGGGTCAATTCAGTCAGTTCTCTGGCAGAAAAGAAACCAAGCTGAAGATTTAAAATACCTCCAAAATGGTAGCAATTTTCTTTAAAAATGTTTTACAATGCCTTCATACATTAATTAGAAAGAGTGAAAGTGTTATCAAAGCAGGGTAGAGAAATAACAACATGAAGGCAATTACCTCAAGAGGACAGATGCGTATTAACAATTGATTACTTTGGGTCAATTCCATCCAATTTAAATAAATTTCCTGAGGGCCTAGTAAGAACAAAGGTCTGTGGAGGTACTAGCCACCATGTGTGCCCAGCCACTTTTGGTTTGGTAACAATGATCTCTTCCTTTGGGGAATCCCCATCTCTGACTCTCTCCAGTTCAGAGGGCTGCCAATCACAGAACATAACTCCAGCCACAACAACACAAATTTCCTGGGGAGAAATCTGTGACCCAAGCCAGGCTAAACAGAGGAGTCCTTCCTGAAGATTTTATATACTAATGTGGGGAGAGGGCAGTAAGACTGGAACGGTCTGTAGCTAGACCTCCATGGTGATAACACAGACAGACAAGCAAAGCAAGGGTGAAGGGACATGACAAGGCTGTTTGAGTCCCCAGGACTCCCAGTTCTGATGGCTGAGAAAGGCTCCCTTTTGCTTATACCACTGTGCTGGGCAGAGTTCCCATCACCTGCAATCAAAAGAAGCAGTTTTCTCTGCTGGTTCCATTACGAAATGAAATAAAAATCATCACGGCAAAGAGGGACAAGATCTGCTCTGATCATATGTGGCTGTCTGCATTCTCTAGAGACTTCCTTTCCTTTGTGTTATTACATGTGTGTCCTTAATCAAAGCCAAGCTCTAATTACCTGATGAGATTCCCAGGTGCTCCTGAAAGATTTGACTTTAAGATAGAGCAAAGCTTCTGACTAACTGCCAGAGAATGGTCCTCAGAATCAAAAGGTCAGAAGCAATGGTGCCAGAATTTCTTAACTGCTGGACAGGAAAATTTCCAGAACCTATCAAGAAAAAAATTCCTTCCACAAATAAGTCCCTGATGATCTCGAATATATCTCACTATGGAAATAAGATCAAGATGTTGACAGTCTTCTGGCTAGGATGCTATACTTTAAAGAGTTGGATTCTTTAAAGAACTTGATAATGTAGTTCTCCAGTGACATGAAAAGCCACTCAGATACCCCAAACAGAAACTTACACAGCCTTCAGCAGCTTAGGTATAATGGTGAGTGAGTCCCTAGGCTGAGCCACACCACTTTCATCTTTTCTTGTTTCTGTGGTTAGTTCCCAGTATGCCCTGGCCTCTTCCCTCCATGGAGCCCAAGGCAGGCAGTCAGATGACGGGAGAGTCTAAGGAGGCATGATCACTGCAAAGCCTGGAAGGCAGATGCTAAGGAGGACACAGGACACCATCCTTGCCTCTCCTCAAAGAAGCTCCACCTAGCCAAGGAGACACGTTACAAAATCAGACGGTCCTGTATTGAAACCTGGAACTTATTAGCTATATGGTACTGGACAAGTTACTTAACCTCTGTATTCTTTAGTTTCCTCACCTGCAAAATGGATATATCACATACTCATTTATTGGGCACCAACACTGGCAGGTACTTGGTGAGGCTCCGAGGTTACAAAGAAAACACGCTCCGTATCCATATAAACAGTTTCAATTGCATATGAGTAAGTATAACGATGGGGGAAGGCAGAGGAGGCAGCTTAGAAGAATTAAACGAGATAATTTTTTAGAATTGAAAAATAATGAAAACCTTGAGAACTAAAAGAGATAATGGTATACAAAGTACCCACACAGAGAATGCACTCAGGGTAGATTCTAAATCCCCAAGACAGATTGTGCCTCTAAAGCTACAAAATGTTCTGAGATCTTGTCCTAGAGAGATGTTGGCCAAGGAAAGACTTAGTTGGCAGATTAAGGATTAAGGTGGTGAAAATGGTATATGGTTAGCTAGCATGTGGTATTAGGGACAGTCCCTTCATGGCCTTCTAGGGACTTTGCACCTTCCCTTGCCCAGCTTTCTTTCCTCTCTTCTGGCTCCTAAACGAGGCTTAGGGGGTTGAAAGGTGGAAATATGTTGGCGGCAGCCGGGGTTTTTAGTTTTCCATAAATCACAGTAAGAGAGTCTTCTTCCCTGTAAAAATAAATGCTATGATGCAGTGAGAATATTAGACGCCAACAACAAAAAGCATAGTGGTGCCTCTTCTAGCACATTCTAGGAAGGGTGTTACCCTTTGGAAACAAAGGGAGATGGAACAACTTGGCCTAGAGCTTACAGACACTTATGAATTATATATCTGGAAGCTTCTTCACATTCTTCTTCCCTGCTGCTCAACAGGAACCATATTAAATTGAGTTACATATCTCAGGGACCTGCTTTGAAACACATGGATTATTTATCAAGTTATACTGTTAAAAGAACTTGTGAATTTCACCAACAAAAGAGAAAGTCTGCACATGTTTTTTATCTCATTTTTATACCCCAATGCCTGTCAACTTTCCAAACACTTGCACCAGGCAGGCTGTTCAATTTATTCCTTGGTCACAAAAGCATTTTCACACTTTATCTTCCCAAAATTATCTTGTCCCTTCTCTTCACTAAGCAGAAATACATCCTGATCTCAGCCTAATCAGGTTTTTCTCAGGTCCTACTGATGGCTTCTTTCCTGGATGTTCCTCAACCCCATCTCTACTTCCAAGGTTTATTACTGAGACCCTGAAGGTGGTGGCATCTATTTGAGATGAAATGCCAATGACCAGTTTCAGCCCAATTTGAGGAAATAAAATAAAAAAATAAGATAAATTATTGTTGAAAGAGGAAAAGAGAAATAAAAAATAAAAATAAACAAACTAAGGTGGACAACCCTACAATGGCCCCATGATCCTTGTCTCCTGGTGTTCACACCTGCCTTTGTGCAATACTTTCCCCTTGAGCGTGGGAGGGAGCTATGCCTTGCTTCTAACCAACAGAATACACCAAAGATGACAGGACATACATGATTACATGTATGCAATTACATTACATGGGACAATAATCTATATCCTGCAAGGATATGCCCTCCCTTGCTGGCTTTGATGAAAGTAAGTAGCAATGCTGGCACATGTGGCAAGGAACTGAGGGTAGCTTCCAGGTAACACCCAACAAGAACTGGTGACCTCAGTCAACAGGTCACAAAAAACTGAATGCTGCCAACAACCACATAAGCTTGGAAGCAAAACCTTCACTAGTAGAGGCTCAGATGAGATTGCAATATCTTGACCGCACCCTTGTAAGAATCACAAAGGAGTCTGCCAAGCTGTGCCCAACTGCTGACATGTAGAAACTATGAGATAGTAAATGTGTGTTGTTTTAAATCATAACATTTGTGGTAATATTGCATGCAGCAATAGATGACTACACAAACAACTGAGAATGAGAAAAGCAGCCCCTGACATCTGAGAGCTATCCTGGTACTGCTATCAGCAAGGCCTTGATGTTCCTGTGAGCTGGCCTGTACTCATAACCAAGCCTTGGTGTTAAACATACACAATATCAAAGAACACTGATACTAAATAAGGCCACTCTATGACTGTGAGCAAGGATCAAGATAAAACAGGACCACTCTGCAATCATGTCTGAACATGGACAAAAATATAAACATTGTCCAAATCACAAAAATGGCCAAATGCCCTCTAAACTGGCTATCATGCACACACAGCTTTAAACTTGATTCATTCCCTCCATGTCTTAGAGATAAGATTTATTTAGATACTCATTCATAGGCTACCACTCCTTACAGCATACAACAGAGCAAAGTCCCACTTTCTTGAACCCTCCCCAAAATCACCTAACACAAGTCCAAATCTATACGAAGACTGAAATCTACGCTAACACCCTGTTACTGAGACGCCCCACAATTCTCACTGGTATGTGTTCTCCCTCCCTACCATCAGTAATACATCCAACTTGTTCAACTACAGTGTATTCCTGGCTGCACACAACTAGACCTCTGGCTGTGGGTCACTGACAAAACAATAACAAGCAAATAAATCAAGCAAATAAGAACAAAACACTAAACATGACTTTATCATGGCATTTGCATAAAAAAGGAAGCATAAACCAATAAAACAAGAGTCCATATACAGTTTAAATTAGATATAAAACACAAAAAGTTGTGTCTCGAAATGAGTATAAAGAAATTATTTGATAAACAGTATTAGGATAAATGAATAGGAAAAGAAAAACTAGGATATATACTTGAGACTAAATGAAAATGAACTCTATATAGGTTAAAGAATTAAACATAGTAAGAGATTAGCCGAAATGTAATGGACTACTTTATCAGAGCCATGGAAAAAACCATCAACCTCTTATTTGGAAAGAAAAACAAAGAAAAACATTGACCAATTTAGGTACAAATTCCTCACATATAATGGAAAACAATACAAAAGTAAAATACAGTGCCTGAGAAATACTTGTATCACAGTGACAAAATATTTAAATCTAGAATAGAGACTTTATTCAAATTTACAAGGAAAACAGCACATACACAGGAGAAAACAGAGTAAACAAACAGTCCTGTACTCAAACCCAGAACTTAGTAGCTATATACTGGATAAGATACTGGGAAGCTCCCTGCATCACGGATAGCATTTTATATAGTTACAACTTATTTGTAAAGCAACACAGAGAAGTCATAACCTAATCCCCCAACTCCTGGAAACCTTTCAGCAGAAACTATCTGCTCAGATTTCACAACAATATTGTCTGCAATGACAAACAGAAACAACTTAAAAGTGTAAGAAGGGTAAATGTTCAATGAATTGTGCTGTATTAACATGTAGATTACATAGCTATTAAAATAAATAGAAAAGCTAGAAACATGAAAAGCATTTAGGATGTGATATGACCAAAATAATGCATTATAAAAATGAAAATAAAGGCTATCATTAACTGAAGAGCTATAATGTGCCAGGCACCGTTGAAGGCATTTTGGTTACATCGCATTTAATCTTCACAACACTTGCTAGAACAGTAATATTATTCTCATTTTATAAATGAAGATACTAGGGTAACGAGATTTTAAATAACTGGTCAGCATCATGTAGCTGGGAAATAGAGAAGACATGTGAACCATGATATGAGTCCAAATGCTATGTTTTTAACCACTGCACTATCCTACCTCTTTTAGACACGCATGATGATTGCAACCATGCACAACTGTGGGTATCCGGGGACAAAAACTGTAAGATAATATGCAAATGTAAAATAACAGTGATATGGTAAAAGAATTCAAGGCAATTTAATTTTATCAACCATCAGCTATAATGCTATATGATGTACTTAAAGAAAACAATGCAGATAATCAAGCAATGAACTCTCAACCTTCCCCAATTCTCCATGAGAAGTTTAACTATAGCCATACCTCTGTATATGTGGGAGATTGGTTCCAGGACCACCTGCATATACCAAAATCTGCACATACTGAAGTCCAGCAGTTGGCCCTAAAGAACTCACATGTAAGAAAAGCCGGCCTTCCAGATATGTGAGTTTTGTTTGCAACCTGCAAATACTATAGTTTCCATACACATTTGGTTGGAAAAAAACTCATGCATACGTGGATGTGTTGTTCAAGGGTCAACTGTATATATTTACATATTTCTTGGAAAGAGACTTGGCTTTGTCTCCTGTCCAAAATTACTTCTAATTTCATTCTTTTCTAGAAAAATGGAATGAAAGTAAAGAACAGACCAGGATAAATACCAGAATGCAGCCTTCAGAACTGGGTAGAGATCACTGGTCAAGGGTGACAACGAAAAAGCTCAGGAGATAGAGAGACAGAGACCCAGAAGGAGACATGCAAAATGCAGAGCTGCCTGGGGAAAGCAGGTAAGCCTCAGAGCTCCTAAGCAAGGAGAGGGCTGGGGACAAGAAGTGTACCTCCACCCAAAGGAGAGTCTGCCTGCCTGCTTTCTTTCATATAATAATCGGAGAGCCTATCTGCTCACAGTAGACAAGTCTAAAGATAAAAATCAAAAGTCCCTGTAGAAAGAGCAGTGGGTGCCCTCTCTGGCTATCTTTTTTTCTAAAATACAGGATTCAGCAACGCTATGTGGCAACATAAGGGTGGGTATAAATTCACACTCTTGCCATTCAGGTGTGTGTGCTGATAGCAAAACAATACACTTTCTTCTTGGGAGAAGTATTCATCATTTTTTCCACAACTATACCTTCATTTCTTTTGAGTTTATTCATACTTTTAGGATAACCAAAATTCTCTTCTGGTCAAACCTCAGATGACACTTTGACCAGAAGTGTCATCTTTCTTAGGTGGTAAACGGAAAGAGAGGGCACTCAGTTGGACTACAAAGCCCACGGTAAGAAGCATTTACTGGGGAGGGGGATTGGTGTTGAGGGAATCCCACGCTGGACATTCCAAGCTCTTCTACTCAGAGTCTTGCTCAGAAGGCCCCTCACTTGGCAGGAGATGATTCCTTGTTGTGTTTAGGGCAGATCGTATCCCCAGATTACAGGCAATACTCTTTCCCTGACTACGCCACCTGTGCAATCTCTTCAGAAGAATATTGCCGAGGGTCGAGGCAGAGCTAATTTGTCATCAAGCCTTCTGGGATGAGAAAAGCAAAGCTGAGAGCTTCAACAGACATCAACATTTTAAGGGGGCAGACTGAGTATGGCTGGGGAAGGAGGGATGTGCAACAGTGCTCTGTAAATCTGATTTTACCGATACTACATCTCAGCCAGACTGGAATCAGTTATGTGCAAAATGATTAATCACTGTCTCCCTGAAATATTCAAGGTCCTCCTGCCTATTCTTAGGATGAGGAAAAAAGCTAATGCTGAAATATGACTTTTCAGCTTTTCTTCATTCTATACCCTTTTAATAAAGTAGAACAAAAAATCTTGCCTTGGGTTTGGCTGAGTTATGGGGTTTATCTCCTAAGTGGCAAATCTTCATTCCTCAGCCCAATCACCAAACTGAGCCCAAGATATAAGAAGCCTGATGGGAAGGAAAAATGCTTGTTCCATACCTAAGGCATCAATTTATCAAACGTGATAACTGCTCTATGAGACAGGTCTTCCCTTTACATTTATAGAAAAGTGGGCATTGCAGAACAAAATTAATTTAGCTAACGGGCAAGTGCCGATGGCTGCGTGTGGTAGAGCCTGGTGTATGTTTTTGACAACATGGCTGATGAGCTACAACGGGACCACATGGCTGCTGGGGGAGGGGGAGGAAAGTGGGGGAACAAAGCCTTGGGGTGTTATCTGAGGCACAGACTCCAGCTGGCCCCCACCTACCTTCTCTGCATACTCGGACACAATCTGCTTGATCTCGGCAGAGCAGAGTCCCACGATCTGGCCCACGGAGCTCGCGGTGAGACGGCTCTGCAGTCACATGGAGGAAGGTCTCTCAAGGCCATGCCTTGTCTTTCACAGCACTAGAAAATCTGAATACTCTGAATATTGTCATAAAATAGGTAACTTTCCCAGGGGAAAAAAAATTTGGCTTTGCTCACATATATATCTACAGGGAAGGGAGAAAATAAGTCTCAGGATCAATATTCAGCCACCTCTCTACCTCTTGAGTCACTGAGCTAACTATGCTAGATTCTCTTTGGCCCTGTGTGCCCCCAGGTCTCTCCTTTTGAGGGTCACTAAACAGAGCCTGTGGGGACTTGGCAGGCCTAGGACTCAGGGAAGAGAAAAGAGCAAATGGAGAGGACAAGAAATCTCAGAACCCCTAAAATGTCTCTTTACTGCCAGAGGCCTTTCCTGGCCTCAAAAGCAATGATTCTTTCAAAGCACTTGGCTAAACCTTCCAGACAGACTTTGAGCTCTGGGAAGACCAACTATAAACTTGGAATTCCATTTCCTACCTAGACGGTGTCACAAGAAAGCAGAAGACAAGGCTCCTTTGCATGGGGCATAACTTGTGGTTACAGTGAGGCAGAGCTGGCCCCTCCTCTTCTGCAGAGGCCCTGTGAGCTGTCCAGCAGGGACAGCCTGCTCTCCCTCCCAGAAGTCCCCACAGACAGCAGGGACAGCCTGCTCTCCCTCCCAGAGGCCCCCACAGACAGCAGGGACAGCCTGCTCTCCCTCCCAGAGGCCCCCACAGACAGCAGGGACAGCCTGCTCTCCCTCCCAGAAGTCCCCACAGACAGCAGGGACAGCCTGCTCTCCCTCCCAGAGGCCCCCACAGACAGCAGGGACAGCCTGAT
>CAUYSK010102476.1:0-25586 GCA_963575035.1 Avahi laniger
ACCTCGTCTCTGCTAAGAAAATAGAAAGAAATGATTTGGACAACTAAAAATATATATATATGAAAATTAGCCGGGCATGGTGGCACATGCCTGTAGTCCCAGCTACTCGGGAGGCTGAGGCAGAAGGATCGCTTGAGCCCAGGAGTTTGAGGTTGCTGTGAGCTAGGCTGAAGCCACGGCACTGCAGCCCGGACAACAGAGTAAGACTCTGTCTCAAAAAATAAATAAATAAATAAAAATAAAGAACGGCATTATTAGCAGGCATTCCCAGCATTCTAAAATCCAACTACAGATTATTTTTGCTCTTCAGTTATAATCTTTGGCTATTATGATGTTCAGTGTTTATCTATTTGGTAAGAAACTCCGAAACAAGGACAATGAATTAATTTACTAAGCTTTCTGATCTATAAGATTTTTTCCAAATAAAAATGAAAGAAAATGGCTTTCATACTTCACTTGTAACACCATCTAGTTTTTAAAACTAGATGTACTTCTAAAGTTTATCATTTATTCTAATTTTTTTGTCTACAGAAGACCTTCTATAACTTTCATGGGGGGTAGTCATATGTGATTGGGTTATTAATAGTATATGAATTTCAAAATGTCAATAAGAGCCAAATTGGACGTCTGTGAAACTCTAGATCCTTCAGAGGATCTAGAATTGTTTTGCTAACGTCTCAGCCACCTGCTCCAACCCTGTCCCCACCATGCACCAAGAACAAGGGGTGTATCACACACCCAGCCACATCAACATTTGTCTCTCTGTACCTTCAGTGTCAGCTACAGCCAGTCTAAAAGTACAGTTCTGAAACATGAAACCTGCTAAGCACTAAATCAGATTTCTGGTTCAGAAAACACAAAAGTTACAGTGGTTTTGGCGGGAAAAAAAAGAACAAAGTTCTGAGAAGCTGATAGGACTTGTAAGCCCATAACTGAAATTGTGGTGGCACAGATTCAAGGTGCAGAATTACTCATCCGTACAAGAGCACCGTTCCAAAGCAACCCTACTATGCACCTGACAGTTAGAACACACAGTTAGTCCTATCAGCAATCTAAAAATGGATCCTAAGTCAATTAAAACTTAGCATTCCCCTTCAAAACATTCTGGAGAGCTTATATTCTTAACTGAATGTGAATTACTCTTCACTTTTTGAACCAATACTTTTTGTTTTTCGAAAGAGTAAAATTCTGCTGTTACCAAGGCCATCTGGGTGTTTGTCGCAACTTGTCGGCTGGTAACTCCTGGGTTTTCAGCTCCTAGATGCCTTGGAGTCTCAACTGATTCCTGAATGAAACTGCAGGGAATAGCTGGTAGGAAAAGTCTTCATAGTTTGGAGACAGATGGCTGTCTTGCATCCGATAGACTCTGATTTTATACTCCCCATCAGTCCAAGGGATCTTGGATAACCTGCAGTTCACTAATTAATTCTCCCAGTAAGCGTTTCTTGAACACCCACTGTGTGCTCAGTGCAGCGGGCATACCAAGTGAATATGCTGCAGCATCTGCCTTTCTGTGCAGAATAGCTTAAACGTGATTTCTGTCACGGCTCAGTGTAGATGCCAAATGCCAAGCCTGAAGTCTACCCCTTAAATGGTTACCAGAATCTTAACATAACCCAACTGCAACTGCAATGTCTCCAGGCTCAACAGAAGCTGAAGAAAGGAGAAGGAAGCAGTTGTAGGAAAATGTTCCTAAAAAAGAAGTGTTGTGCAATACCAACCACTGCCCTTGAGCTGATTTTGAAAGTTTTGGTTTTCATGTTATTAACTCTAAGAAGATTTATTTTTATTTCTCATTAGCCCAACTGGAAAAAAAAGCAACAGGCAATTTCTTTTAACTTGACTGAATGTTTGCAACCCATTTGTATTATAAAAGTATTTAGAGAAGTAATAAAGTAATTGAAGTCTTAATTTGGGGCCATTCAGAGGATTGCTAGTTATTTCTAAGGGTATTCCCAAATTTCAGGGTAGGAGTGGACTGGAAGGGAGAATGAATATAATATATATTTTATATCTTACAAAAATAATATTTTCCAGTCGCACTTTTAGGAGGAGCCTAGAGGCAATGCCAAATGAAACAAATAACATAGAGTGGCAGCCCTTACCCTAGCGAGAACCACTGTTTTAAAAAGTGAGACGACCTTGAATCCACCTAAAATTACAAAGAAAAGAATTTTTCAGCATCTCGGCTCATTTCCAGAATGAAAGTTTATCAGCATAACGTGTGAAAAGAGCATTTTTTTTCTCCAGAGTCAGAGAAACCTGGATTTGAATCCCAGCTCTCCTATGTACTCATTCAATGACCTTAGGCATGTTACTTAACCTGTTTGTGTTTCAGTTTCCTCACCTATAAAATGAGCCTAAAAGTACCTACCCCTAGGGATCATTGTACAGATTCAGTGAGATAACATATAGAAAGCTCGTGGCACCAAGTAGGTTTATGAAAAATGATAATGTTCCTCCCACCCATTTGTTCACCAAAATATGCAAGAGTTGAATTTTGCAGGGGTTTTGTTGTTGTTTTAAGAGAATAACTCTTGACGCCTAGCAACTGTGTTTAGGAGACCAAAATTAACAGCACGTAACCACAGTTTAATTCACAACTATATTTTCACACTGAATTCTCATATCACTAAATCACATCTCTGCATAGCCATTGCCCATCTGTCTACCGCACCTTTGACAGTACAGTCATACAAAGGACAGGATCATTTGGAGCACTCATCAAAAATTCTGACAAGTTTCAACTGATGAGTTGGTCACAATGATCATATCAAACAAGTTCATTTTTTATAAGGGAGGAGTCATGTTCTGCCTTTCCTTCTTAGGTGTATGACTTTAAAAAGCAAAGCCAAACTTTTAAAAAGCAAAACATTCAATCAAGAACAGTGAGAAGTTACTCGTTGATTTAATAAGTATTTACTCAGCATCTGCAAGGTGCCTGGCACTGTGCTAGGCTCTAGGGATCCAGACAGGCAGACAAGGGCTCTGCTCCCATGAGTCTTACACTCCAGTGACTTGAAAATTGACTCAAAGTCTTTATGCCTGAACACTGTTGGCACTTCATGGTGCCAACATGACTCTAAAACAAAAGGGACTAAGAACTAGAAAAGGAGTGATCCATGTATAATAAAAAGAATCTCATTTCCTTCTGTGCAGATTTTTTTTTCTTTTAGAGACAGGGTCTCACTCTGTCACCCAGGCTGGAGTGTGGTGGCATGATCATAGCTTACTTCAACCTCGAACTCCTGAGCTCATGCAATCCTCGCACCTGAGCCTCCTGAGTAGCTAGGACTACAAGCGTGAGCCACCACCCCTGGCCTCTTGTGTTCAGGTTTCTAATCCCAGTGGGCCCAATTAAAAATGAAGAGAATTCATTAAAAGGTACTGAGCTATTCTGAATTCCAAGTAAATATTATTCAGCTATTAAAATATGAATAAAAAGTTCTACTGCCTTTGGATGAGCATTTTTTTTTTCCATGTGGAACCAATTTCTTGAAATATCCTCAAGAGTATCTCTGGAAGCTCACTGTTAAATGACACTTGAAACTTGAAAGCAGACCATAATTTAAGGATTTAAAATATGGAACTGCTTGAGGGGATTTAACATTCTAATGCCAGTGCCCCACAAACCTCAAACCCTAGATGCAGTTCTGTACTAAAAGACTCGGGAAGTCCTCTAGAGCTCAGCTTCCTCTTCTATAACATGAGAAAGACAATTGTACCTGCCAGAGTTGGCTACACACTATAGCAAACAACTCAAAATCTCAGTGGCCTGACACAATGAAAGCTTATTTCTTGCTCACATCCAATGCTGGCTGGCCTGGTGGCCCTGTTCTCTCACATCAATCAAGGACCCAGGCTTTTCAACCATATGGTTCAGTTCCAGCATCTTCTAGAGCCTTGTCCTCCTCTGCATTCAGTCATCATATGAGGAAAGAGAGAAGGTGTGGAGGATTACATGGCTTTGTTTTCTAGGCCAGGCCTGGATGCGGTTTCTATCCCTTCTGTCCACTTTCCAATGGTCAGGACTCAGTCTTGTGGCTCCACCTGTCTGCAGGGAGGCTGGGGAATAAGTCTGTGTGTCCTGGAGGAAACAGAGTTTGGTGAACACGCAATAGACTTCACCACAACACTTACTCTAGAAGGTTGTTTGGAGGATTAAGCAAGATAATAGATATAAGAACTCATGGGGGTCTCAGGATCAATAAATATTAGCTCTTGGCTATTATTACTGTGCTCGTGACTAGGCTGAGGCCCATCTCCTCCACTCAGCTCATCCTGGAAGGAGCAGAGAAGGCCAAATTGGGTCTCCTGTCTTTATGTTATCTGCAGAGATGACTTAAAAGAAGCTTCAAAGCTGTCCACACCCATCACCCCCTTTACCAGGAATCTTAATCTCAGTTCATTCTAGGTACAGCTCACGTAATTGAGATGAGTGGGCAAGGAGAAGAGAGACAGTCTTTTCATAGTGTATGCTCCCAAATAATACTGGTTATTTTTGGCTACCATTTCTCAGCATAAGCTCATTTACTATTAGATTATACCTAAACTGTATGACCTTAAACTCTGAAAGAAGCTGGGATTCACCAGATTGAATTCACCAGATTGAATCTTCCAGCTCTGTTCTGCAAGCTGCTCCAGAGTGATTTCTTCTCAACAATGTACATCTGATCATGCCGTCACCTGCTTAAAACCCTTCACTCTCTTTCCATTGAATTTAGAATAAAATGCAAACACTTCATACAGGGTTGGTATCACCTATCCCGCCCTCCCAGGATCAGCCTCTGCCTCCCTCTCCAACCACGTCTCACGTCACTCTCCTCTCCTTCCTCTTTCATTCATTCACTCGACAGCCGTTTCTCCAGCCTCTGTTCCAGGCACTGGAGATAGCAGCGGTAAGACAGACAACGTCCTTGCCCTGGTGATGGGGATTGCATTCTAGTGTGACACCTTGAACATGCTCTCTGCCTCTGTGGCTTGGTGCTGGCTGTCGTCTTCCTCCAGTTCTTGTCACAGAGGCCTATTAAGAACAGAGTCTACCCCTTGGTTACTCTCTCTCACAGCCTCCTGTGTGCGTTCTTCATAGAATTTATCAATCTGGAAAATCGTTTGACTTTTTTATGTAAATTTATTGTGCCTTCCTTTACCACAGTGCAATTTTCATGAGGGTAAGGATGCTGTTTATCTTATTCACTTTTGTGTCCTCAGCACTTGTTTGCCTGGCACAAAGCAGAAGCTCAATAAATATCTGTTGAATGGATGGATTAACAAACGAATGAACTCACAGGCAGCAACCAAAGCATCTGGGGATGGCCCCAGGCCCGGGGAGAAAGCGTGAGCTCAAGTTTTCTTCCCGATGGCCTGAGCTCACGTCTGCCCCTCTGATTGTTCTTTTGCAGGGAATGACACCGCTCCACTGGGCAGCTTTCCACAACCAGCCTCAACACGCCCAAGTGCTGTTGAAGAAGGGAGCAGACCTCACCCTTGTGGATAAAGACTGTAAAACGGCTCTCCACTGGGCAGTCCAGGTGAGAAATTGGCCAGTGGACTGGTCTCAAGTTCAAATGGTGGAAAGCAGTGTTAACAATTTTCTGAGTACGTCAAACATGAAATACGGAGGTTTGAGCTGTATCACTTATTGAGAAGATGCAGAGCAAAGTAGTTATAGAATGTCAAGCAGAGCCTGCCTTGGCTGTCTCACACACTCACACACTTACACACCTCTCACTCTCTCTTTCTCTCTCCATCTTGATGTTTGCTACTGGCTTACTGTGTCCCAGGGTAAACTTTCAAAGAATTAACAGGATAATCCCTTCAAAGTCTTTGAACCATGACTCTCTCTTCTCCCTTCCAAACCCTCCCAGCCTGTTCATTCCAGGTAATCCTGAATTCTGTGCTGAACAGTGAAAATAGTGGCTCATGGTCCTGTGTCACTATCACGTAGGGAGTCTGTGTCAGTGTACACAACCAAAGGAATCAGAACAGGCCCATGAAAACTACTGCCCAAAGAGGGTAAGACGGAGAATAGGGTGAAAGAATGATAATAGCTGACACGTGCAGAAGTGCTTTCTATTTTCAAGGGGAATGATTAACTGGAAGTTATCTATTCTCTCCTTCAAGGAGAGCAGAGCTGGGCATCCCTTCCATGAACTCGCTAGCCCACTCTGTCTTTGATGCCTAAGCACAGACACCCCCGCAGTCAGCCCATAAGGGCACCTTTCGTAGCTGCTGTCAGGACCCTATGAAAGTAGTTTCTGCTGCCCTGACCTTGGTTTCACTCAGCGTTTCCATGTGCCAAACACAGCAGAGGTGGGCACCTGGGACTTTCAGGGTTGACACATGTGCCTGAGGTAAGGGGAAAACAGAAGTGATCTGGAAACTGCGCTGTTTTTCACCCTCCAACCTCGGCTTCCGTTACTCTGCACCAGGGCCGGCCCTGGACAAAACGGTGAAGTGAGCAAAGCTTGTTTTTGTCACTTCCACCTGCCCTTAGCACTCTCCTGCATACTTTCAGTACCTAATTACCTGCCCTGCCCCCTCACTGCCAGCCTCTGCCCAGGGCCCTGTCCTCCGCGACCGGCCTCTAGCTGGCCAGGGGTCACCCCTGCAGCAGTGGCCCCGGAGGAACCTGGCTGGGCTGCTAAGACGTATCCATGTGTTGGTTCTCAGCTGAGGTGAACGTGGCATCAGAATCAAGCACTTTCTGTATACTCATCCTCAACGCCCCTGCGTGGTCATTCCCTAGATCTGGGATGCAGATGCACTTTGAAAAACCTCCCCAGTGATTCTGACTGGCGTGCCTCCTCTGCTCCCCTGTCTCTACCCCAGCCTCAACCTAGAGCTGCTGCCCTAGACCTGGCCTTGCAATGGCATCACCAGCAGCACTTGTGAAATGACAGATTCCCAGACCCGGCTCCAGACCTCCTGAGTTGGGCACTGTAGGGAGGGGGAACCCCTGTTCTAACTCAGGAGAACCTCTAAGAGGCAGTTTGGCAAAATCATGAGAGCAACATACTCAGCTCAGAAGATCTGAGTTTGCATTGATAGACCTGGGTTTGATCTGAGGCAAGTCACCACCACCTGCTTGGCTTAACCGCTAAGTGTGTCTTTGGGGTATGGCTGAGGCCATGCATCTTACAGTGCTATGTAATGTACTGCGTAATTGGAAGAGATGATCATTTTTATTATGGTGCTGATTTCCTACCTGAAAACTTGTTATCATACCCATGCTTTCATATTCTTTCTCTCTACTAAATGATACAGCTTTTAACCCACTATATTGACTTCAGGCCTGCCTGCATGATTGAATGATCCAAGAGCTTTTAAAGAATACTGTTGCCCAGGCCTCAGCTGTTACATTCTCATTAGGTTGTTCTAGGATGAAGATATGGCATTAATATTTTTAAAAGCTACCTCCTTTCCCCAGGAGATTATAATGTACAGCTAGGGTTGAGAATCACTAGGATAAATGAATTCATATTATTTGGGTGCTAATACCTTACCTACTCCTACTGAAGATGTTTGCATTTTGACTGTGATTATATAATCATAACACCTCCCTCACTTATTTACTCAATTGCTTAATAAATATTTCTTGAGCATCTACTATGTGTCTTGCAGTAGAGGTAAAAGGATTAACAAGACAGGTCCCTTCTAAAACTTCTACAATTGTATGTAACATCATATGTGTGCTTGCTGTGTGAGCATGTTTGCATTCATTTTCCTGAGAAAAGAAATTTTTTCTTCAATTCCTCAATGAGGATCAGTGACTACCCGCAAAAGGTCAAGAATCCCAGCTTTGGGGGAACTGTGCACCCTCTCCCTTCTCTGTGGTTAGCAGTAAAATTCAGAAGTGGTGTATTCCGCCATTTACACCGCAAAGACTGCGGGTAATTCCAAATGTCAGTTGAAATCATTATTACACTTGCTTTCTTTAGCCTTCTTGTTCATTTATAACACAGCACCAGCATTGTGCTCCTTTTAGAGTTTTTCCATATGAATGAGTCTATTTCCTATTGTCATTTATTCCTTTTGCTGAACTTCCTGCTTTTCTCTTGGACCGTACAATGAGATCACATTTAAAGCTATAGTACTTTGAAATAATAAGGCCTTTGTTTTTGACCAAAGTAACCAAAACAGTAAAGACTCAAAACATCAGGTCTATGAAATAAACTAAGTTGGACTTCCACTTCCATTTCTCAGGTTCCTTGGTAGCAGGTGGTCTCCTCCACTAGGCCCATTGCCCTCTTTCACCCTCCCCTATCTGCTCAGGAGACCCCGCTGCTCGGCTGCATCTGGGGTAACACTAAGCAGAGGCCCTGTCTTTATTACAATCTCCCTAGATGGCATCCCAGCGCTAGGGGCATGTTCTTGCCTATCTATGATGACACCAGCTTATCTGGAATTGACACAGGTGTCTCTCTGCCTCGACTCTCTTTCACTTCTCAACCCTGCAGAAGTTTAGTCTTCAATCCTTTTTTTGCTCTCTCTTCCTCAGAGAGCTCACTGGTTTCTGTGGCCTCAGCTACCATATGTGATTCAGAAGATTCTCGTATCAATGACTCCAGTTCTGACCTCTCTCTCCTGAACTCCAGATCCACATATGGGTGTCTCCCCACAGTTGCCCACAGACACTTCCAACTCAACATGCTCAAACTGAATCCATGGTCTCCCTCCCATTGCATCTCCATCCTCCCGCCCAAGCCAAAAAGACCTCTACGTGATCCATGAGCACTCCTTTCTTGTCCTCCACCACAGCCAGTTGCTTATCAAGACCTCTCAATTCTACCTCCTTGGGTCTCTCATCTCTGTCCCCTCCTTTCTATCCCCACTGTCCAGGTCAAGGGCCCAGCAGGAGAGAAATGGCACACTCAGGTGGGGGTAATGGAGGAGAGATTCATAAAGAAGCTATTTGTCACACAACCCCAGGTCTAGCAACAGCAGGTTGCCATTAGGACCTGTTGGCCTAAAGAGGCACAACAAGGAGTGGTTACTAAGACTCAGCAAAAGCTGTAGCTATAGGGGATGTCCCAAGAGAAACTGTAGCCTTTGGTGAAATAACCAAGCTGTGATATGGCAAGAAGAGAACTGAGGGATAAAAACCCCAATCTCTTTCCTCCTATATCCACCTCCTGTCAGGGCCACCCACTTGCCAAACCCAACAAGAAGCCAAAAGGCTAGGGAGCCCATTGGATGCAGTCCACACAATGCTGAAAAATGGGGGCAGGATGGAAAAAGATGGGAAGTAACCTGGAAGAGCAAATGAAGACAATTTAACACATCTCCTCCCATTACTTCCTTAGATCAAGCTTGCACGGTCTCTCGCCTGAACAGTTGTAGTAGCTGATTTTCATACTCTTAATCCTTCCCTTTTCCAATCTATTTTTATAGTAGTCTTCCTACCAATTACAAAGACATGTACCAACATACCTGTTATCACGCCAAAACAATTATGGTCACTGTTTGCCGTTGGTTCAGAAACCTCCACTGAGTTCCATTTTGTTGTAAAACGCAACCTCCTTAGGCTAGCACTGCCTGTTGTGACCAGCCACTTTCCACCCCCGGACCTTTCCTCTCCAGCCCATGTAGCCTTTGGTCCAACCACACTGGAATATTATTGATGCCCCCAGTACATCATAGAGATACATTCTGTTCTCCCCCTTGGTCATGCTCTCCCAGTTGTGCGAAATACTTCTTTCTTCTTGCACTCCCTGCATCATCCCTTCTACCTGCAGAATTTCTGCTTATTCTTTCTTGTTCCTCAAAGCTCTGCTAAATATGACCTTCTCTGTTGAGCTCCCTTTCAGAACCATTCCCTCCATGTTACTGCCAGGACTGTGTTACAATTAGTGGTGTGCCCATGTCTTCCCTTCTAGACTCTGTGCGTGAGAACAATGTGCCTTACTCATCTAAATGTCTCTCAGAAGCCAGAACAGAACTTTGTGAATCTTAGGTCCCCAGAGAGGTGTTCATTGAATTCAGTCCAATAAACTTACCCATCTCAAGCCAATGGGGTTAATGGCTTATTGGGGTCTGTCTGTGGAAAATGTTTTATTTAAAGACTTTATTTTTTAGAGCAGTTTTAGGTTCCCAAAAAACTTTAGATGAAAGTACAGAGGCATCACATATATCCATTGCCCCCGCATGCATAGCCTCCCCCGTTATCAACGTCCCCCACCAGAGTAGTACATTTGCTATAATGGGTAAACTTACACTGACAACATCGTTATCACCCAAAGTCCATAGCTGACATTGGGGTTCACTCTTAGTGTTGTACATTCTGTGGGTTTGGACAAAGTATTAAATATAATGGCACATATCTGTCATTATAGTATCACACAGAGTAGTTTCACTGCTCTGAAAACCCTCTGTGCTCCCCTTATTCTTCCCATCTTCCTCTAACCCCTGGCAACCACTGATCTTTTTACTATCGCCATAATTTTGCCTTTTCTGGAATATCACATGGTTGGAAACATACAGTAAGTAGCCTTTTCATATTGGCTTCTTTCACTTAGTAACATGCATTTATGTTTCCTCCAAGTCTTTTCATGGCTTATAGCTCATTTCTTTTCAGTGCTGACCAATATTCCATTGTCTGGATGTATCAGTTTATTTACCCATTCACCTACTGAAGGACATGTTGGGTGCTTCCAAGTTTTGGCAATTAGGAATGAAGCTGCTATTAACACCTGTGTGCGGGTTTTTCTGTCAACATAAGTTTTCAACTCCTTTGGGTAAATACCAAGGAGCATGATTGCTGGGTCATATAGCAAGACTATGTTTAGTTTTGTAAGAAACCACCAAACTGTCTTCCAAAGTGGCTGTACCATTTTGCATTCCCACCAGCAATGAATGAGAATTCTGTTGTTGCACAGCAATGCCAGCATGTGGTATTATTAGTGTTCTGGATGTGGGCCATTCTAATAGGTATGTAGTGGTATCTCACTGGTGTTTTAATTTGCAGTTTTCTGATGACACATGATGTGGGTAATCTTTTATAGGCTTATTTAGCCATCTGTATGTCTTCTTTGGTGAGGTATCTATTAAGGTCTTTGGCCCATTTTTTAATCAGATTTTTTTTATCATTGAATTTTAAGAGTTTGTTGCATATTTTGGGTGATAGTCCTTTATCAGATATATCTTTTGCAAATATTTTCTTCTAGTTTATGGCTTGTCTTTTCATCCTTTTGACAGTGTCTTTCACAGAGCACAAGTTTTTAATTTTAATAAGTTCAGCTTATCAATTCTTTCTTTTGTAGATCATACCTCTGGTGTCTAAAAGTCACCTAAAAAGTCATTGCCAAACCCAAAGTCATCTAGGTTTTCTTCTGTTATCTTCCTGGAAGTTTTATAATTTTGTTTTATGTTTAGGTCTATGATCCATTTGGACTTGTATGATCCATTTGGGGTCAATTTTTGTGAAGGGTGCAAGGTCTGTGTCTAGATTCATATTTTTGCATGTAGCTGTCCAGTTGTTCCAGCACCATTTGTTATAATGACTATCTTTTCTCCACTGTACTGCCTTTACTTTTTGTCAAAGATCAGTTGACTGTATTTACGTGGGTTTATTTCTGGGCTGTCTATTCTGTCACATTGATCTATTTGCTATTCTTCATCTATTTAATTACTATAGCTTTATATTGAGTTTTGAAGTCAAGCAGATCTGTCCTCTACTTTGCTCTTCTCCAATACTGGCCATTCTGGGTCTTTTGCCTCTCCACATAAACTTTAGAATCAGTTTGTTGATATCCACAAAATAGCTTTCTGGTATTTTGATTGGGGATTACATTGAATCTATAGATGAAGTTGGAGAAATGTACAATATTAAATTTTCCTAACCATGTTCATGCCAGTTTTTTGTGTATTTCCATATATATGTATAATATCTTATACATATTTTGTTAGATTTGTACCTAAGTATTTCATTTTGGGGGTGGTAACATAAATGGTATTATATTTTTAATTTTGAATTCTACTTGTTCATTGCTGGTATATAGGAAAATGATCAACTTTTATATATTAACCTTGTATCCTGAGACCTTGCTATAATCACTTCTTAGTTTCAGGGATTTTTTGGTCTATTGTTTCAGATTTTCTATATAAACAACCATGTCATTGAAAAAAAAAAAGTTTTATTTCTTCCTTCCCAATGAGTATACTTTTTATTGCCTTTTCTTGTATTATTGCATTAGTTAGGACTTTGATTACAATATTGAAAAGAAGTGGTAAGAGGGAATATCTTTACCTCAGTCCTAATCTAAGCTTCTAATTTGTCACCATTAAGTATGAGGTTAGCTACAGGTTTTCTATAGATGTTCTTTTTCAAGTTAAGGCAGGTCCTCTCTAGTCCCAGTTTACTGAGAATTTTTATTGTGAATAGGTGGTGGATTTTGTCAAATGCCTTTTCTGCATCTACGATCTATTTTTATTAGCCTGTTGATGTGAGGGATTACATTAATTGATTTTTTTAAATGTTGAACCAGCCTTGCATGCATGCGATAAATCCTACTTGATCATAATGTATAATTCTTTTTTATGTTGTTGGATTTGACTTACTAATATTTATTGAGAATTTTTGCATCTATGTTTATGAGAGCTATTGGCCTAAAGTTTTCTTTTCTTGCAGTGTCTTTCTTTGGTTTTGGTATTAGGGTGATGCCGGCTCCTAGAATGAGTTAGGAAGCATTCCCTATATGTCTGTCTTCTGAAAGAGATTATCGAGATTTGGTATAATTTATTTCTGGAATCTTTGGTAGAATGTATTAGTGAATCCATCTGGGACTAATGCTTTCTGTTTCAGAAAGTTATTAATTCAATTTTTTTAATAAATATAGGGCTATTCAGATTGTCTATTCTTGTGTGTGTTTTGGCAGATTGTGTCTTTTAAGGAATTAGCCCATTTCTAACAGGTTATCAAATTGTAAGCATTGAATTGTTCGTAATATTTCTTTATTATTCTTTTAATGTCTATAGGATCTGTAGTGATGTATCTTCTTTCATTTCTGATATTAGCAATTTATGTCCCTCTCTTTTTTTCTTAGTTAGCTTGGCTAGAGGCTTGTTAATTTTATTGATCTTTTCAAGAAATAGCTTTTGGTTTCATTGATTTTTCCCTATTGATTTTCTGTTTTCAATTCAATTGATTTCTACTCTGATTTTTCTTTTTCTTCTTCTTACTTTAGAATTTAATTTGTTCTTTTTTTTTCTAATTTCCTAAACTGGACATTTATATGATTGATTTTAGATCTTTCTTTGTTTTTAATATGTGCATTCAATGCTGTAAATTTTCTTCTGAGCGTTGTTTTTGCTACATCCCACTAATTTTGATGTTATTTTCATTTTAATTTAGTTCAAAAAATTCATTTAATTTCTCTTGACATTTCTTCTTTTGACCCATGTTATATTTAAAATGGTATTACTTGATCTCCGCATATTTAGGGATTTTCCAGTTAGCTTTCTGTTACTGATTTATAGTTTAATTCCAGTGTGGTCCGAGAGCATACGTTATATGATTTCTATTCTTTTAAATTTGCTAAGGTATTTTATGGCCTAGAATGTGGTCTATCTTGAAGATCCCATTGAGCTTGTTAAGAATGTGTATTTTACTGTTGTTTGATGAAGTAGTCAATAGATGTCAATTATATCCAGGTAATTGATGGTATTGTTGAGTTCAACTACGTCCCTACTGATTTTCTGCTTGCTGGATATGTCCATTTCTGATAGAGGGGTGTTGAATTCTTCAACTATAATAGTGGATTCATCTATTTCTCCTTGCAATGTTTGCTTCATATTTTGAAGCTCTGTCATTGAGTGCATAAAGATTATGTCTCCTTTGCTTTGAAGTATGCTCTAAAATTAATACATAGCTACTCCTGATTTCTTTTGGTTAATGTTTACATAGTAAATCTTTCTCCATCCATTTACTTTTTAATAAATTAAATAATTAATATTTTAGAGATAGGGTCTTTCTATGAGCCCAGATTGGACTCAAACTCCTAGACATAAGCAATCTTCCCACTCAGCCTCCTGAGAAGCTGAGACTGCAGGCATGAACCACAACACCTGGCCCTGGCTATTATTCATTTACTTTTAGTCTATGTGTCTTCATATTTAAAGTGGATTTCTTGTAGACAACATATAGTTGGGTCCTGTTTTTCAATACCCTCTGACAATCTCTGTCTTTTAATTGGTACATTTAGACCATTGATGTTCAAAGTGACTATTGATATAGTTAGGTTAATGTCTACCATATTTGTTACTGTTTTTTATTTGTTGCCTTTTTTCTTTATTCCTATTTTTATCTTCCACTCTTTTCCCACCTTTTTAGTTTTAATTTGCATTTTATATCATTCCATTTTGCTTCTTCCTTCGCATCTTAGTTATACCTAGGTACAAAATACATTTACAACTAATCCAAATCCATTTTGACATAACACTATACTACTTCATGGGTAATAGAAGTACTTTATAATCACAAAAGAATCCTAATTCCTTCCACCTATCTCTTCCTGTCACTCATTTTACTTATATATAAGCATATATAATTATATATATATAATTAAATACATGTAAATAATTATATATAATTAAACATATTCTAGCTATTATTATTTTGAACAAACTGTTATCTGTTAGGTAAATTAACAATAATAAAAATAAAATATTTTACTTTCACTTATTCCTTCTTTAATGCTCTTATTTTCCTTACTTATGTAGATCAGAGTTTCTGGCCTATATTATTATTATTCTCTTTAAGGAATTTCTTTTAGCATTTATTGCAAGGCAGTTCTGCCAGCAATGAATTTCCTCAATTTTTGTTTGAGAAAGTATTTATTTCTCTTTCACTTTTAATGGATAATTTCACAGGATACAGAATTCTAGGTTGATGGGTTTTTTTCTCAACACTCTAAATATTTCACTCTACTCTCTTTTCTTTTTTTTTTTTTTGGAGACAGAGTCTTGCTTCGTTGCCTGGGCTAGAGTGCCATGACGTTAGCCTAGCTCACAACAACCTCAAATTCCTGGGTTTAAGCAATCCTTCTGCCTCAGCCTCCTGAGTAGCTGGGACTACAGACATGTGCCACCATGCCCAGCTAATTTTTTCTATACATTTTTAGTTGTCTAGTTAATTTCTTTCCATTTTTAGTAGAGATGGGGTCTTACTCTTGCTCAGGCTGGTCTCGAACTCCTGAGCTCAAACAATCCACCCGTCTCGGCCTCCCAGAGTGCTAGGATTACAGGCGTGAGCCACCGCGCCTGGCCTCTACTCTCTTTTGTTTGCATAGTTTCTGAGGAAAAGACAGATGTAATTCTTATCTTTCCTGCTCTATAGGTAAGATGTTTTTTCACTCTGGCTTCTTTCAGGATTTTTTCCTTTATCGTTGATTGTCTATAGCTTGAAAATAATATGCCTAGGCGTAGGGTTTTGTGTGTGTATGTTTTTGTTTGATTGGTTGGTGTTTTTTTGTTTTGTTTTTGTATTGTATTTATCCTGCTTGGTGTCCTCTGAGCTTTGGTGTCTAACATTAATTTGGGGGAAATTCTCAGTTGTTATGGTTTCAAATATTTCTTTCGATCCACTCTTTCTTCCTTCTGCTTTTTCTATTCCCATTTCCTATATGGAATGGGAATATAAGAAGGAGTTCTCCCTTAGCTCTTGGATATTCTCTCCTGGTATTTTTTTAAGTCTCTATCCTCTTTGTTTTTTCAGTTTTGGATATTTCTGTTGAGATATTCTCAAACTCAGAGACTCTTTCCTAAGCTGTGTCCAGTCTGCTAATAAGCCCATCAAAGGCATTCTTCATTTCTGTTACAGTGCTTTTTATCTCTAGCATTTCTTTTTGGTTCTTTCTTAGAATTTCCATCTTCCTGCTTACATTGCCCATCTGTTCTTACATGTTGTTTATTCTATCCATTAGATCCTTTAGCAAATTAATCATAGTTGCTTTAAATTCTCTATCTGATAATTCCAACATCCCTGCCATATCTGGAACTGATACTTGCTCTGTCTCTTCAAATTGTGTTTTTTTGCCATTTTGCATGCCTTGTAATTTTTTCTCGATAGCCAGATATGATGTTGTGAGTAAGAGGAACTCCTGTAAATAAGCTTTTAGTAACGTGGTGGTGAGGTGTGGAGAGAGGAGAATGGTCCTATAGCTCTCTGTCTTTTAGTGAGTCTATGCCTCTGGAATGTGAACTTTACAAGTGTTTCTCATATTTTTTTTCTCCATTCTTTAGTATGGCTAAAGGGGGCTGGAGTTAGTTATTTCCCTTCTCCCATAAGGAAGGCTAAAGATATTTGGAGTTGAGTATTTTCCTTCCTCAAGGTCAGTTAAGCTCTGATAAAACCCCACCAGTTAGTCTCTGGTGAAGGAGTTTTTCCTGAGGGCAGACATTGTTAAGAAGAATAGAGTGCTCTGGTGTATTTCAAAATGGTTCCTTTTTCCCTCTCCTTGCCATAGTCCCATGGGATTGTTCTCTGTTATTTACTGTGAGAACCTGGTCAAGCTCCCAGAGGTAAAACTCACAAAAGCATGGCAACCTCCCAACCCCACTATGACTGAGTCCCTTGGAGTTTGTAACTCTCAGACTTATTCACACTGAGCCTTCAGCAATTCATCAACTACAGTTCAGGTTTTTCTGCCCTGCAGAGGGTAGCACTGATTCCCTCAGAGTTTTCTGCTCTGGCCTTTTGTAATTCTCTGTATCTGCTTGTCTGTCTCTCTAATTTAGGGGACAGCAGTTTGTCCAGTAACCTTACTTAGGAACCTAAAAAGAATTCTGAAATAACATTTTAAGCTTAACTAAGCCTTCCAGGAACACAATGCCTTAATACCAAGGAGTTTTTCTGACAAGAATTCCAGGCATCATGGCAAGTCAATCAAAGAGGCAAATGTCTACTGCCCCTCAAATTTCACCACAACTCCCTCCCCCACTTAATGTGTTTCCCCAAGAAAATGTGTTTATTGGGGATCTTCCTCAGCAGCACTTTTCTTTCAGCACACTTTTCAAGGAAGGATAGAAAGAAAAGAACTGCACCAATATAAAAGGACTGCCTCATGTTCATCTATTCAATATGTGGTTATGTGGTTAAGGAAATTAGACACACACACACACACACAGAGTTGATCTGTGGTCAACTGCTTGCACTGTGTCAAAGTCCTATAAATATTCTTGAACTCTAACTATAGTCAGAATGGCAAAGGACAATTATAAATGCCATATACCAGCGGATCCAGTTCATAGAAGGAAAGGACTTCAGAGCTGGAAGGGACCACATAGGTCATTTAGTCCAATCCTTCAGTTCCCAGGTCGGAAAACCAGTGCACAATGAGCTTATCATCTTCCCAAGTGCACCCAGTACCCACGCAGGAACGCAGGGCACATGGCTCCCAGTGCTTGATAAGATGATGGCTAAAAAGCTGCATAGGCTGGGCGCGATGGCTCACGCCTGTAATCCTAGCACTCTGGGAGGCCAAGGCGGATGGATTGTTTGAGCTCAGGAATTCGAAACCAGCCTGAGCAAGAGCGAGACCCCATCTACTAAAAATAGAAATTAATCGGACAATTAAAACTATATAGAAAAAATTAGCCAGGCATGGTGGCGCATACCTGTAGTCCCAGCTACTCGGGAGGCTGAGGCAGAAGGATTGCTTGAGCCCAGGAGTCTGAGGTTGCTGTGAGCTAGGATGACGCCACGGCACTCTAGCCTGGGCAACACAGTGAGACTCTGTCTAAAAATAAAATAAAATAAAAAATAAAAAGCTACCTAAACCGAGAATAAGCAAAGGGAAAGTCAAGTTTAGGAAATCGGCCCCCATTACCCTGGTAACAAACACTCTGACCTGTTTAGGAAGCTGGAGCCTTGAAGCATAACCTAAGTTAAAGTGGCCTTCCCAGGTCAGGTCCCCAGTGCCCAGTTGTGGAGAGGAAAGGGGTGGAGAAGAATGAGGGAACACAGGGATCACCTGGGAGTAAATCCAAGTAGAGAAAGAAGAGAAAAGGTAGTGAACAGAGGACGATAATGACAAGAAGGGAGAGAAACCAAAAAGGACAGGTAAAATTAAATTCTATTTGGCTTTGTCATATTTTGTAAGGCTTGTTTTATTTATTTGTTTGTTTGTTTGTTCATTGCTCAGTAAATATTTGTTGAGAGTTACTCTTTGCTAGGCTCCATTTCTACAGAAAGATTCCCCAGCATAGGTTTAGAAAGGACAACGCAGGGAAATCCTGGAGACTTCGTCTTGCCCAAAAGCTGAAAGCCGAAGCCAGCCCCTTTCTATACACTAATACAACATAAAAGGAGATTTTTTTCCCCACTTTAAAGCATTAGTCCGTTTATGAAATGAAGTAATTCAGCAGCTGAGGGTCACCATGCCTCACCCCCTCCCACCATTTCTATCTTCCACTGTCTCTCCGGGAGAGTCAGCCCCAGACTTTTGGGTTTGGCAGCCTTGAGAGTCCAAGCCAAGCCAAAAGCCTAGGTCCAAAGGGGCTACCCTCAACTCTCAAACGCTCACACTGCATAGAGTCTAGATCTTCTTGCTGTCTCCATTACAGTCTAACATGTCTCGGTTCCAACCAAAATGATGAGGCAGGGGGGTCTTCTCATATCACAAAACCACCCAGCCTTGTAAGAGGGTTGTGTGACTAAAACACAGAGGCTAAAACATTGGCTTTTTCTTTATATAGTCACCATCGCAAGACAAGCAATACAAACACATCCCGACTTTCAAGAGAAGGAAGGAGATTGGTGTTCCCTTGAAGAAGAAGCCACCATAGAAAAAACTAATTCCCCAGACGTATGTTAACAAATAACCACCTAGTTAGCTGGTTACTAATCTCCCACAAGACTCCTTCAATGGTCACCTAGAATAAAGAAGGTCTATAATCTGGAGTCTTTTTTTTTTTTTAATCTCCCTGTAGAAAAATTATTACACATTAATTCAACTTTCTTCTTTCTTATGAGTCAGGCTTCCCTACCTCTTCTCTCTCATGAGGGGCAAAGAGAAAATGACTAGGACTCAGAGAGTTTCCAGTAGTTTTCAGAGTAAATGAAGGTAAAATTATGGATTACCTATAAGGATGGAGAAACAAAAGCAAATAAATTCATAATTCATCCTCATCTGGTAGTCCAAGGTAGAATTCTAGAGCTCCGTAACAATAGGATGTGTACAATATTGTTACTTGCCCTGTTTAATAACATTCCCACCAAATGTAAACTCACTCTCCATTCTTCCTAAGGACCCATCTGGGCAACATTCCCATTTCTTCTGTCCTGGTGTCTCCTAGTCTCTGTGACCCTCCTTGGCCTCTGAGGTTGGAGCCTATTTTTGTCTGACGCCCAGTCCAGATTGCTAAGAAGGAAATGCTGTTACCAGGAGACTGCTGATCCAGGGCCTTGGCTTACAAATCAGTGCTCTCTAGGGCTCCCTCAAATTCCGTGAGGGTGCACCATGGCAACCTTCCTAGGAGAAGCTTTTAAAGTATCCAAAGTTTAACTCTGAAGACAGTCTTGGTTGGCAAGACACTCATCACTGCTACTGATGTTATAGGTCAAAACAGAAGTTTTCACTTTAGCTCCTCCAGTATGAACATGCAGGATCAAATCAATAGACTAGCCCTTTTATTGGAGACAGTGTAGTAGTGAATCACAAGGCCTCCACGGACAGTCAGCCCTAGCTCTGCTAATTCTTAGCTGTCAGGTTACTTAATCATCCTAAGCCTTCATTTTCTCCTCTACGATATGGGGATAATAATAGTACCTACCTTGTGGGATTATTGGCAGGATTACATGAGTTAGTACATGGAATGGTTTAGAAAGGTGCCGGGCATACAATGTTCACTCAGTAAATGCAGCTATCACCATTATTCTTGGGATGATCTTCTTACAAAGAAAAGGGAATACAAATGATGATATTATAAGTGAGATTCAGGAATAGAGGCAGAAGAATTGTCTGGAAAATTCAGGATGAAAGGCATTTTGGAGGAAAAGGGTAAAAGAGGGAAAGTCTTGTCTTCACTGATCCAAAGAAGCTGCCTAGAGTGTCCCTGCTAGAGATCTGCTGCCCGGGCCCCAGAAGAGACTGACTTGGGGCTTCTGGGCAACAGCCTCTATTTCAGTTCACCACTTCTAAAATGACTCCTCCCAGGGGGCAGGAAAGGTAAGGGGAAGAGAGAGTGTGAGCGTGGGGTTTTGTTTTCTTCATCTGTGTCTTTTCTTCATCTGTGTTTAATACTCCCTCTTCTACTAAGAGGAGAAACTGTGAATTGGGCGTTTTGCCCTTTGAATCACCTTGGAAACTTGAATTTCTTTGCTCTTCCAGGAAATAGTAAACAAAAAAAAAAAATTCATTGAGCTGACACTCTTTTTGCTTCTGCTTGCCTTCTTGCGTGGCTGGCGCTTTTAAAGAAAAGTGTCTCTTGACAAATTAAAAGCTATTTCAGGAGCCAAGGAAAACCTTTCAGGGCCCTGCTGTTCTTTCTTCCCTCCGAACCCTGTGTGTGTCACTCTGCCCCCGGCTCCCACCTGTGGACATCATCTTACTCTCCTCGTCTGCCCTTGGGGATGCTGCCCCACCTCCTCTCCCTGGGCCCCACCGAAGCTCTTGCTCTGGGTCAGATGGGCAGGAAGAGAGGGGTGCTCCTAAGGTGTGTTAGAACTGAGATGATCACTTCGGGGGCTTTTCCCCATGGAAACATCTCATCTTTGGGGGTAGGGGATGAGGGGAATAAAATGTCTATACTAAAAAAAATAAAAATAAATAAAATAAAAGATATTTTAGATCCCTTCAAAATACATCTAACTAGCATCAAGTGAAAGAATCTTAGAAAAGGTGATAAAGTGGGCATGAAAGCTTGGGTGTGTTCGGCATAGCCGACTTCTGATGACAGGCATGGCACAGCACTTCAACAATTGGCCAGTTACTAAAAGGTTGTTGTTAGACCAAGGACGGAGGGAGGAAGAGGATGTAAGAGGGAAGATGAGGGGAACGGAACAAAGGAGTTTTTAGGCAGGGACCACTTTATGAGTATGTGACCAACGTGGCCATAGAGGGCCTAGTGCTCAGAAGGGAACCAGCCCTGTGCATATGGCATAATGCTCTGTGGTCGCCATCTGGAAATTCTCACTTCATCTTTTAATTAGTTTCCCAAAGGAAACAGGATAGGACAGTGGAGCCTTCCAGCCTCCCTGGGACAGATCCTGAGCCC
This sequence comes from Avahi laniger, assembly GCA_963575035.1. Lineage (NCBI taxonomy): Eukaryota > Metazoa > Chordata > Mammalia > Primates > Indriidae > Avahi > Avahi laniger. Next base: position 21,214 of record CAUYSK010102476.1, read on the forward strand.
CTAATCCTGGGCCCCACCCTGGCAGGGGCCTAGGCACAGACTCTGGGAGGGTCAGGGTCAAGTGTGTGCTGAGTCGCAAGGCTGGCCCCGGCACTTGCAAGTGTCCGCATTCATGGTGAGACTCCCTAGCACAAGGAAGCGTGACATTCAATGGCAAATAAAAATCACCATGACATGTCAAGAGAGACACTGTGGAAGAGAGGAATAAGCTTTTTCTGCGTTATTGTACCAGCGGTCTGTACTTACCGTAGGCATTTCTTTAACATTAAAATTAACTCTGCCAGTTTTTCAGTGGTCAACCTCTATTGCAAATGGGGAAACAAAATGAACAGACCTAATGAGCAAGTTGTTGTTTAGGTGGCCCATGCATCATGCTAGCTCTGATATCATTCAATTACACCTGTATTTAATTTCCGTCCATCTTTAGTTCACTAATTGTGGAAGACAATTTAGCTCTTATAGGAGGCAAAAATCTCTGCAGGGCATTGAGACCAGTGGAAATTTGTTGGAGGCTTTATATGGAATGTATTTTCTTTCTCTTTTTTTCCTTTTCCTTTGCTTTTTCCCTATTTTTTTTTCCAGTGTTTTACTTTTCCTTTTTATCTTCACATACACAGACAGGGAAGTGTGCTGGATTGTACGTAATGGGCTTTCTTTGACTCTGCCTTCCAGGGTGGAAATAGAATTCTGTGTTCTGTCATTCTGAGCCATCACCAGGGGCCGTCCATAATCAACTATGACGATGAGAGTGGGAAGACGTGTGTGCACATCGCCGCAGCAGCGGGTTTCAGCGACATTATTAACGAACTGGCAAGAGTTCCCGAGTGTAACCTACAGGCTCTGGATGTGGATGACAGGTATCCAGGGCAGCTCAGAAAATGCTGGGAACTACCAGTCATTTTCCCCAACTGTGAATCTTAAAATAAAGAAAATGTTTAAGGCAATATCCTACACGATTATATCCTTATTGCCAGTAACACAACTGTATCCTTATTGCCAGTAATACACATGTGGTTGTGACAATAAAAATTGCTCTATTTTAGTGAGGGGAGGAAAAATCATTGTTATGGAGAGGAACACTGTGACTGTACAGCAGTGTCAGATTTTCCACTTTTTGCTAACCGTTCTCAGTGTTCTCAGAAGGCTTTCTGTATCTCAGCTTCCTGCTATATGCCCTTTTTGTTCTTAAAGGTAAGTTTTATTTTTTTCTTCATTCCTGGATTTTGTCATGTAGTTTAGAAGTTCTTCTCATCCAGAGAAGAGCATAACAGAGGCAGTATATTCAGAACTTTGGGGCTCTTAAAAGTAATAGGGACTTTATAAGGAATTTTTTTTTTTAATCATTGAAGATGTATTGGCTGGAAAAGGAAGCTGGGCCAATACAGGTAAAAAGACTTATCTCACAGGTAATTTGCTACTAAATGAAGATTTGTATGCCTGCCTTCCAAACTTAGAGCTTTTTACCTGCAATGCCCTGCTGATCTAAACTTTGTTTTGCTTAGGCCCTAAGTCAATGGAAATGTAAGGAAAATATAACAAACAAAACTATTGAAAATGAGTGTAAGGCTTGGGCACTATGTTTGGTTTTTTTTTACCCTCTTGTATCGAAGCACAAAATTACCCACCTACTTACCATGATTATAGATGCCCCAAGAAAACTCCCTAATACCTGAAATTCTTTTAACACAGGGAAAAAACTTGGGGGTTCTACATAGGTTTCAGAAGTTGGAGGTGGTTAACATGATGACTTTAATTAAAATTAAAGTATAAACCATCAAAAGTAGATATTAAAAGAGCAAGTATTGATCTTGAGCAGGACTTAAGTGAAAGAACTTGATCTGCAGGAGGGAAAATGATTCATAAATAGAAAAATTTTAGAAATGAGGGCTGAAGGAAAGTTCACCTTCTTCAAAATACTCCTAGGACCAACTTTAAATAGAACACTGAGCAAAGAAAATCCAGTTCTCCAGGCCTCAGGGAAGAAAGTAAAACCAAGGGGGGAAAGAAAGAGCAAAAGATGGGGTCCCATGAAAGTTCGAAGGGAAGTAAAACCCCAAGGGACGGCCGGTTCCTGCTCTCATGCTCAACTCCAGTGTCTCGTGACCTCGCCAAATCCCGGCCCCATTTTGCTTCGTGTTTTCTGCAGTTGAATGTGCAACTGTGCCTTTGTGTTGAAACTAGAAGCTTACATTAGTAGTTGAATTTTTCAAAATTTCCCTAGGTTTATGTGCTTTAAGCCTTTACAGTAATTGTGACTTCCCTTTTCTTCTCTTCCCTTTACTATTGAAAGATTTTCCTAGAAAAAGTATTTTGTGGGAAGGGAAGAAAAATAAGGTAAAAATCTATGATATTTAAAACATTGTGGTACTCACCTAAGATTAATGACACAGAACACATAACCCAAAGCGACATATGTAGCTTAAATGTCCCAAATTTCATCAATCTGTGAGGTCACGATTCACTTTAATACGCAACTCATTTATCTTTGGGGAAGATGGTCTTTTATCAAGTTCTCCTCCCTGTGCATTTCTGGGAAGTCTCAGGGGAATGTTTACATGGCTCATGAATCATTTCTCGGCTATTGATAGCTCAGCTAGTGCTGCATCCTTGTCCCATGATCTCCTGCCATCCAGAGACCACTGCATCAGCCCACCGCTCGTCTCCACTGAATTCCTTCTGCATCCTGAGCCCTGTCAGCGCCCCACCGTGATAGCCCAAACAGGTCTGCTGTGTTTGCAGGACTAGCCTGAAACTTAGAGATAAGAAAGGAACTGTAGTATAGATAACATGAAATTGGGTACTATAGATGGCCCCCAAAGCCCTGGGGATAATAGTTAGAAGTAATCCATGTGCTCCTCTCGTTTTTCAGCAAAACATTTAAACTTTCCCCTGTACTTCTGGACCCCTTCCACACTGATGGTCAGAGGAAGTAAAACAGTCAGTCTTAGTAATTGTTGTGAAGGAGTATTTCACAAAGCTGCAAAGTAAATCACCGCATGTTAGTAAGCCTGACTAGATCAATGTCCAACCCTCCGTCTGCTGAATTTATTAGGGGCAATACACTCTCTAAATGGGAGGGCATCATCTATCTGCTGGGGATTCATCTTATTTCAGAATAAATGTTGTCTGGAGACTTCTCTTACGTAGAATAGAACAAATCGTATCTGCCATATTCAAATACTCAGTGTAATTGATCACTGTTGAAAAAATATACAGCCCTATGTGTGTTATAAAATTGTTGCCTATAGCATGACATGAGGAGGAAAATGTTTAATTGACAGAAGACACACTCTACACCTGAAGACTGTGGGGCCACGCTGTATACAACATGGATGCCCTCTGAATACTCAGGTCCAAGTCCCTTCACAGATAGCCCCAACTGAGCCCTTCTCTGCCCAGCTCCCAGGCTGCCTCCATGCCCAAGGGACCACCTGGCTCTCTCAGGAGTGCCCTTCTGCCAAGCCCCAGGCCCCACACGAGGCCGAGGAGAGGTCATCCATGTCCTTCCTGCCTGCCCTAGGACTGACCCTTTACCAGAGTGACTGACAAGAGGAATGGCCATTGTCTTCATGGGAGACCCCATTCTTAGGAATGTCATCCTGCCCTCTGCCTATCCCCACCCCCCAGAAAAAAAATCAGAACATGGTAGTCTGACATCAGTACATCATTCAATATGGCTTTTTCAGTCTTGCGTAAAACCTCATGTAGGGCTGGTCCGAAGGCAGTGAGTTAGCTCACTTGATTGTTCACAGTCAGTTACAGATTGAACTCTTTGTTCTACTACTTAACCCTCCTCCTCACTACTGCACTTGACTAGTCTTAAAAAAAAAAACAAAAAACAAAAAAAACTCATGTAGAATGAAGTGTCCAATCCCTTTTCACAGTATTTTCCAGGATGACCCGATGGCTGGGGCTTTTCATCCTTGGGCCATCTCCTCTGATCTGCTGGTGGCAACTGCCTAAGCAATTACAAGTCCACAGCTCCCCAAAATAATAATGCATAGACGCAGGGCAGCATAAACCTATACTTAAGAAAGAAATATATTTTTTAGAGTAATTATAATCTCCAGAGATGCAACTCCATCTCCCAGAAAGTTGACTTTTTTTTTTAAGACAGAGTATCGCTCTGGCACCTGGGCTAGAGTGCCATGGCATTAGCTGGGTACCTGCCTCGACCGCTGGTTGGCATTTGCTGGGTTCCTCTATGAGTTACTTCCAACAAAGAGTTTGGGCCAGCATGGCAGTGGGAATGCTAAAGAGAGTGACGAATGTCAAAGGCAACCAGCAGAGCAGCAGCTGTTGCTGTGGGGAGAGGCATGGAGTTTGAGGAACAGGCATGGGGGCCATTGAGGGGGCACAGAGGGGCAGAAGGA
>CAUYSK010102482.1:0-12269 GCA_963575035.1 Avahi laniger
CTGGCTCTCTGGGAGGCCGAGGTGGGCGGATTGTTTGAGCTCAGGAGTTCAAGACCAGCCTGAGCAAGAGCGAGACCCCGTCTCTACTAAAAATAGAAAGAAATTAATTGGACGACTAAAAATATATAGAAAAAATTAGCCGGGCATGGTGGCGCATGCCTGTAGTCCCAGCTACTCGGGAGGCTGGGGCAGGAGGATCGCTTGAGCCCAGGGGTTTGAGGTTGCTGTGAGCTAGGCTGATGCCACGGCACTCACTCTAGCACGGGCAACACAGTGAGATTCTGTCTCAAAAAAAAAAAAAAAAATGGTGATCAAGATTCGACAGACACTAACATTTGGTGAGTGGCTAATTTTTGGAGATGGGCCCTTTGAATGCACTGTTTACATTCTACAGATAAAGATTCAGGCTAGAAAGATTAAGTCAACTGCCCAGGGTAATACATCTAAGAAGTCATCAGACCAAAATCTGAACTCAGATGATTCCCAAGTCTATTTTCTTTCTACCACACTACCTTTTCTCCCCACTAATTGAAAACACAAAGCAAATAAATCTTGACACCAAAGTCATTTTGTTCTACTTCACTGCCTACTTTTTTCAATGTTTATTATAAAATCTCTTAAAATCCCATCTGTGAGATGATAATGATCCAAAAAGAGTAAAACTCAGTACTGAGTTAGTTATATAAGAGAGTGTGTCTTTGTTGAGAAGATGAAAGGGGACACGCAGAGTCAGAAGTGACTCAATATATTCCAAATAAAACACTACTATACCGTGCATAGTCAGAGACATGAAAGACATGAATTTGTAAAGACTGGTGTAAGAATAAGAAAACAGGAAAATTAGCGGTCAACAATACTAGCTGAGTACCCAATATGCAGAACCATACTTATCGGAAAAAAACAGGAGACAAACAAGTTTTAATAAGAAACTGATACAAGGGCAACATACGTAACCTAAACATCTGTACTCCTATAATATGCTGAAATAAAAAAAAATAAAAATTAAAAAAAATAAGTACAAAAAAAACTGATATACTTTTATCATAAAGTATATATAAAATTCAATGTGATCATCTGGCAAAATAAACTCTTTACAAAAATAAAACAAAGGACAGTGAACTATTTCTAGTACTTATTATTTGTTAGGAGCATCTCATGTTAGCTAACAATAAGAAACTCAGGCTAGAGAGAGTAAGCCACTTGCCTGAGGTCACACAACTAACAATGGTGGACCAGGGTTGAAGCTGAAATCTGACTGGATCCAAGGAGAGTATATAACCTTTCTACTATATTTCATAGTATCTTTTCAGTCAGATTCTTCCTTCATAAATTTTTTTAGGTTAACACATTTGTTGAATATATTCCTTCCTGCTAAATAAATTTGATTCAGATTATAAACTACTAAGCACTCGCACTGTTTTCATATTAACTTCTAGTCAATAGTAGAGGAAATATTGGAAATATTTTTTTAAAAATAGAAATGGAAGAAAGAGTAAAGGGGCAGTATTTTTGGTATTTTTTTTCCTTTTCCTTTCTTTTTTTTTGTGACAGAGTCTCGCTCTGTTGTCCAGGCTGGAGTGCAATGGCGTGATCAAAGCTCACTGTAACCCTGAATTCCTGTGCTCAAGCAATCCTTCTGCCTCAGTCTCCCAAGTAGCTAGGACTATGGGCGTGTACCACCGCATTCAGGTTTTTTTTTTTTTAATTTTTGGTAGAAAAGGGTCTTGCTATATTGCCCAGGCTGGTCTTGAACTCCTGGGCTCAAGCAATCTACCCACCTTGACCGCCAAAAGTGCTGGGATTATAGGCACGAGCCACTGTGCCTGGCCTTAATTTTTTTTTTTTTTTTTTACTTTCTTATTATGGTGTAGTTAACATACAAGTAAGCGCACAAATAGATGAACTTTTACTTATATCTATATCCATGTAATCACCACACAGATCAAAAGAATTAGAATTCCAATGCATAAACAAGGTGGAAAAAAATACACAAGTTCTATGTATACCCATTAATTTAAAATCAGTTAGTTTTCAGAGTCATTAAAAATGTACCTAATAATAATTTTTATATGCCATAGAATTTCTTACCAACAAGTATTTCTCTTGTCCATATACATAAACAGTGTTAATTGCATAGTAGGATTTATGATCATCACGAATTTTCTTCTGCCTCTGTAAACAGAACCAAAAATCTCAATATTTACAGTAACTGGTTTTCATCAACACATATAGCTCTGTGTGTACATGTGGGTGTGTTATAAATAAAAGGGCATTCTTTTCTACATTATGTACTATTTACCAGTACAAAGGAGATATTGATTTTATGTTTCTTAGTTCTTAAGATCTAACACAAAAGATGTATTTGTTCTGCATAAAGTGCAAGCAGTAGCTGAAAGGGAAGGAAGCTATATGCATTATTGAAAACACACTCTAGAGCCACCTACTGGCAATCCTCATTATACTCTAATTTGGTCTGATATAAAACTTATCTGGAAACACATTAGTCTTCTTACTCAAGGAAGTAGTTAGAACTAGTTATCAGTATTTAATTCAAAATATTTACTGTACATTTACTTCATGCCAAGGACTGTGTTATGTGCTTTCACATGTGTAGTCATTTAATCCCCATCTAGATACCGGTTAAAAAAAAAAGACAAAGGATAGCTAATACCAATGAAACAAAGATAGTTCAACAAGATTACTGTTACATTTAGATTGTACTTTACTCACATATTGCAGGCCACTGAGTTCTAAAAATCATCTAAAAATGTTAATAGCTATGAAAATATTATGTAGATTTGTGACTATAAAAATTTGTTGGACATAGTTCTATTTTCTGAGACCTCTTACCATTAAGTTTCTTCCAAGAAGAGCCTGAAGAACTCCACTTTTCCCACAGTTTTTCATTCCAATTACATTACATCTGAACACATTTCTTTGAGTCTGTTTTTTCTGCAGGTCTATTTTTTTATCTCTTGTTACTAAAAAGAAAAAAACCCACTAAATATGTACCACTTAGATTCACTGAACCTCTCTATTCTACCTTTTGCAAAGTAGGGTATTGCTATGTATAACTTTTGGGAAGTGTCTGATCTATAAACAAACATACTGCATGATAGTTAAGCTGGATGTGAATAAAGTACTAAATATAATGCAGAAGGGTCTAACTTCGTAGAAAAGATGCATTTCTGAAAGTTGACTGTAAAGTGAATTTCTAGTAATCAAACATTTTTATCATCATAAATAAAATATCCTACAAATGAATGAAAATTACAATGAATATATCCAACATTTTATCCCATCTAATTTCTTCTGGGATAAATTATCATAAATTACAAACCAAAAGAGGCTATTTCAAATCTGTACTCTCTTGGAGCTGTATCTACATACGGGAAAGGGACATAGACTCTGGGTTAACTGGTCTTTCGAACGTAAACCGTAGAAGAGGCAGGCCAGGAAACAATGTTGTTATCAGGACGACGTGGCATCTCTTCCTGAGGTGAAGAGACCTCCTTAAGTTATACTCAAAGATTCAACTACTACAGTCCTCATCAGCAGCTCTACTGATAATAGCAAAAACTGAAAATGATACAATATCTGTATAATGATACATTATTTAACATTAAGATATATAAAAGTATATTTATTGACATAGAAAGACGTTCACAATATGGTTTTTGTTTTTTTTGTTGTTGTTGTTGAGACAGAGTCTCGCTTTGTTGCCTGGGCTAGAGTGAGTGCCGTGGAGTCAGCCTAGCTCACAGCAACCTCAAACTCCTGGGCTCAAGCGATCCTTCTGCCTCAGACTCCCGAGTAGCTGGGACTAGAGGCATGCGCCACCATGCCCGGCTAATTTTTTCTATATATATATATTTTTTTAGTTGTCCAGATCATTTCTTTCTATTTTTTAGTAGAGACAGGGTCTCGGCTCTTGCTCAGGCTGGTATTGAACTCCTGACCTTGAGCGATCCACCCGCTTCGGGCTCCCAGAGTGCTGGGATCACAGGCGTTGAGCCACCGCGTCCAGCCCACAATATGTTTTTGAGTGAATGAACCTCACTGTTGGCTAGTGATTAGTTTCTTACCCTCTGATGCTAAATTAAATACTGTCTAATTGGTTAAGAACTTTAAAGCAGCAGTCCCGAACCTTTTTGGCACCACGGACCAGTTTCATGGAGGACAATTATTCTATGGGGTGGAGTGGGAGGTGGTGGAGCTCAGGCAGTGATGCAAGCGATGTGGAGCAGCTGTAAATACAGATGAAGCTTCACTCACTCACAGAGGGGGTGCGTAGGGCGAGCTCAGGCACTGATGCATGGCCTGGGGGTTGAGGGCCGCAGCTTTAAAGGGTATTTGCTCTGTCAGTTTAAGAAAGGCTGTCTTCTTGTGTTAGAGCTTCCTAATCAGATATGGCAGATTTTCCACCAATTGGGATATATAAGAAACTCTTGAAATGATCAGCTCCTTAATTTGTTACTTCCATACCTATGAGTATGTCACTTTTCTTTAAGTGAAGCACAGTGCTTAGCAAAAATGCCTGGTTTACATTACAAGATCTGTGAAAGATTTATTAATATAGGAAAAGGTTACAAAGCTGAGAGAAGTACAATTAATTCAAGATCAAGATCATATGTTAATAGGCTTGTTTAAAGAAAATTAAAATACAAGATAGACTGGTAAATGCTTAATAGCCCATAGCTCTCATTTTCATTAGTAAAGTATACCAGGGAGTAGATGGGAAGCAGAATATCCACTCTTTCTTTTTTGATAAACAATAAAATCAAGCATCTCAACTCAAAAGAAATTACTAAACCGCAAGGAAAACAAATAGCCTTAAATGGAAGACATGAAGATAAGTTTATTTTTATTCTTTGTTACACTGGAAACTGGACTCTCAAAAAATGTTGCCAATCATAAGGTGAATAGTATCCAGATACGTACCTGTAATGGCTGAAGCTTGAGATTCTTGTTCAGTCAATATTGAATAGCCTAGGTAGCCCAAATACTCCAGGCACCGCTGTACATCTAAATACGTCGTGAGCCTATGAAAGGAATGAGTTTAAAATGTGAAAACTTCCTGAATGAACATTTACAAGGAAAAAAATGCCAACAGCTGTCAAAAAATTTTATGCATCATATCCAGAAAATTTTTGTCAGACTGCTTTCATTTCCTACGTGCCCAGCCATGGCTTTTCCTATATTGCCATTCTTAAGGCAGGGAAGAAAGGCAGGAGAATGCAAGGGCTGGGGGTGTGGAATTCCTTTTTTCTACTCCACCTGCCCAAAAAGCAAGGCCACACTGATGAGCAGTGAGTGGCTGGTAAAATCTAGAGTGGAAATATTTTATATAATCTGCTTCCCAAATTAACATCCCACAAATATTGGCCAGTTGAGGACTTGGTGATAATTAAACACATCTGAAAAGGTTTGACAAAAGCACAAAAATAACCGAAAGGCATGTGAAATTAATTAGCCTTTCTTATGTATTTGAAAAAAGAAAAGATCCTAATGATGACAAAGTTAGTCTCACCAAGGCTAAAGCGATTATGTCATCTTGCAAGATCAGAGGAGTTCCTATGCCAGAGTACCCTAGGCATAACGTTAACTATGCTATAACTAGGTTGCAGACAAATCCTAAGTCTCATTAAGAATTCACTAAAAACAGTAACAAAAAAATGCAAAACAAGTCTTCAGTTCCAAGTACAATATGCTTCTTCCCGTATTTTGAAGGAGTAAGAACTGTGCAATAGCAATGACATTTCCAATTCCCTTAGTCAAACTAAAAAGTACTAAAATTTAGTACAGTTTTGGTCTAAGACTTATTACTTTTTCCCTGTATGTCACCCAAAAGAAAACAATTCCTACTGGATAAATTTATAGAACATCTACAGTTCATCTTAGAGATAGCAGCAGCCCAATAAATCCTGTTTAGAGGCAGCTATGATCGAAGCATTTTATAAGACCTGATAAGCTTACAAAGTGACAAATGTAATACACCACAATTTTAAACTAGTTGTAACTCTAGAGGAAAGAGGTGAGCTCTATACTCACGTCCACTGGGAAAGGAATCCCTGGTAGGTTATCCAGCCTCTTTCATTGGTACAAACTGTGTTATTCACATCTGGCCCCCAAGGTATGTAAGGGAAAACTTTAAATAAATCTTTAAGCTCATCAGGTGACAAAGCACAGTCTCTATCCTGAAGATACACAAGGAAGCATACATAATATTTAGACACCTAAGAGAATAATTCCCAAACACAAAAGCCCTCTAATCTAGCAAAGCCATGCTTCTAAAATTAATTAACAAATGACAAGAAATATTACATTTTGTCAAGAAAATTCCACACATGTATATAAGAAAATCTATGAAAGAATCCATCAGATACTAGACTTTTTCATCTTGAGAAAACAAAAAAAGTAGATAGCAAAAAAAAAAATTTTTGCTAGTTTAAGAGAGTTTGAGTAATTTTTGGCTATATGACATAAGCGTCCCATAAGAGAACAGAGTTAAATCATTCACAGAAAAATATTTGCCATATATCAGGGAAAATTACAGGTAAATGCTTACCAAATCATGTTTGTCAAAGGTGCTCTGGAGAAACAAATACGCATGATGATTTAATTCAGTAGTGCAATCAGAAGGTATTTTTAGCCTGTTGATAAAAAAAAATTTAGGAGTAAAATAAATCATTAATCAAATATTAAAATTTAATTTAAAAAATGAATATAAAATTCCAATGAGTCTTTCTGTGGGATGACACCATGTACAAAAATATCTTCATTGGAACTATTTAGACTTCCCCAGGGAAAGTCTCTGGAGTGGTTATGGAACTCCTCAGAAGAGTCATTATAATGCTCATTGCAAAGTGACACACAATGTTTTCTTAACTATCAGAAGGGCAGGTTGAAATAAAAATTTTACCAATAATACTGATTAAACTGTAATGGGTTTGTTCTTCCTATGTATAAATTATAAGTCATAATCATGAGCTTTATATTAATTCCAACATTGTAATGAGTTGCAAATGATGTGAAGAGATGTTATTTTTACCCCATTTGACCTTCTCATCCACCTTAAACTCGGTTCAATAAACATTAACCAAATGCACTGAGCGAGGTACTATGGAAACAAAAACAAGACAGGCTCCCCATTTCTCAGGAACCACATTCCGGTGGTTCAACAGAATGAGGTATATGCCAAGAAACTGGTAAGCTGAGGATGCTAGGGGAGCCCACATGAAAGGGGAGCCTGGGGACAGGAAGGCATTGACACTGCTGAGACACGGTCACTTGAATTGAACTTGAAGGATGAAAGGCATTAATTAGGCTGGGGAAGAGGGAGGGAGAGAGTGAAAATAGCACGGGCAAAACCCTGGAGTAGGAAACAACATATGTTTGGTGGACTATAAATAGTTCGGTATTTACTTCCAGAATGAAGGCAGAGAGTGAGCATGAGCAGAACAGATCATGAATGACCTCGTACACCCATGTTAATAAGCTTGGGCTTTATCCTGTGTCTTGAAGGGAAGCGACGTGGCCAAATTTGTATTTATGTATCTACTAATCTACCAGCACTGTGAAGGACAGAGGCAGAGAGTTTAACAAGAAGACTAGAGAGATTCAAGTGGTGGCTACGGGGGCTATTTTGCAGAAAATTAAAGGCAAACAGCATAAAGAAACTGAAAGAGATGATTAGTGTAAGCCGCAATGCCATAAGAGATGTAGTTTCTTAAATGTCATACTTAAGAAAGCAGTAAGCAACCTCTTGTAGAATTTATCTATTCACATAAACGGGACAGAAAAGAAAACTAGATGAAAAGGCCCTGGGACAAATTCAGTCAGTCAGTACATATTTATTGAAAAATCTGGGAAATTAACTTGAGCCAAGATATGGTAACTTAGTTGAGGGGAATTTCAATTTAGAACTTATTAATGGACTAGGAATCTAATCGGAAAGAACTCTGCTTCCTCCAAGATGGAGAAAGAAAAACAACAAAGTATTTCTGAACCACTACAGAGATAGCTGGAGGCGCTCTGCTGAAAGAAAAAAGGACACAGGTAATGTACCACTGAAAATGTGAAGAAGAAAGGCTGAAGACTCCAAGGCCAGATCTTGGCAAGTCACCATCCCTGAAAAGCCTGCTTCCCATGGACGTAGAAGAGGCATCCTGTGGCAAGTCAGTCTCCTGTTTGTGGGTAGCACTAGGTCCACTTTTAAACAAATACAACGTAAACATAGCATTTCAAAGGAAAATAACCACAAACAGACCAGTTGTTTAAGAAAAATACTTATTTCATCCTGAGCTAAGAACAGGCTATAAAACTGAGGGAGGAGGGGAACTGATGAAAGGAAAGAAAAATGATAACCAACATATTTCTGATCTCTTTATTCCAAAACCAAGTTTGTCTAGCATCTTTTTCTCCTTCTTCAGTAAAATGAAATTTTAAAAGATACTTGTATTCTCCATGAAAAGAGGGAAAGTTTGGCTCTCAACTGATTTTGCTTTTAAGGGACATTTGGCAATTTCTGGAGACAGTTTTGGTTGTCACAACTCGGAGGGGAGGCGTTACTGGCACTAAGGGTGTGCCAAACCTCCTACAATGCACAGGACAGGCTCCACAACAAAGAATTACCTGGTCCAAAATGTCAATAGTGCTAAGGTTGAGAAACCCTGCTAAATGTCTGCTATTATTCTAAATTATTCCTGGGTAGCTTGAAGCCTACCTATCTATGTACTAAATAAAACTTAAAAATACTTGGAAAGTAAAATCAATTAGAAAACAAAAGGTACATACAGGGGGAATAAATATTCAGGTGTCAAATCCAGATCATCATCATAACCAAATCGTCGAAGCACAGTCCAAGTAGTTTCGTGTCTCCCTCTCTGGATAAAAAGTGTGTGTAAAAAGAGAAAACCTGAAAATAAAGTAAATTAGTAAATACAGTTGATGTGGAGAAAGGTACAGAGTCACATGGGAGAAAAGCATATAACATAATGGCAAGGGCTAGATTTGTGAACATATGTATGCTAGTTTCACACAGTAAAGGTCAAAACGAAGTTCCACAAGTGTCTCAATGAAACAGAGCTGATTTCAGAATCCTTTCACAAATACACCCAGTTCAGCAAGAGAGAGCTCTGGAGGAAAGGGCCAACATCACATCCCAAAGAATATACCCACATTCACAAATCTGTCATATGACAGAAACAAATGAAAATGTTCTATAGATCTTTGAGCTTATTTCTGTAATGGAAAATTCTGGTTTTCAATTTCATTTCTTATTTCGCTGTGTCTCTATAATATATTCCAAGGGAATATTCTATACTTGGTAAATTTGACTCATAGACAAAATTCCCTAAAAATAGGTACTATTTAAAGGCTGCTTTTAAGTAGGAAGAATTTTAAGATATATTTGTTTGTCCCAGATATCTCTTTACCTCAGATGGATCCTGCATCCCTGAGATCCAGTTTCCCTACCTCTAATTTATACTGACAGTAAGGGAGAATCCCCAGCAATGGCCTGTCTCTTCCAACTCTTAAATATCCAAGTCAGATTTTAGGCATATTAGTAAATACTAACATTTCCTTAAAGTATAAATACTGCAATAAAGACCTTCACCTTCTGCCAAATTTTGAAAGCAGGAAGTTCAAAAGGGGGAAAAACACCATTTGCCCACCTTTCAGTGTCAATCCACTGTCAGCCACACCATCACTTATATGTTTTCTGACTACATTCTTGACATCTTCCAGAGCTTGAGGTGCTAATGGAGTGTTGAAACAAATTCTCTAGCAAAAAACATAAAAATAAATTTTAAAACAAAGCAGCATTAAACCCACAAATAATATAATCTACAGCTTGAAATAAAAAATTTGCAACCAAAAGAAACAAATCTTACATTAGGATAGTCTCCACTTTGTATTATTTATGTAAAACATGTCATACTTAGAAAGAAACTTTCCTAACTTCCCCCATCCTGTTTCTAAAACATAGGGTTCTTTGTGTAGCTATGTTATATAAAACCCAGAAAGCAAAAATAATTCAGGGTTCAGATTTCAAGGCATCCTTAACACACCCACTTTTATCACTTTATACCATGGAATGAAACTATCAAAAACTCCCCTCAATTCCTAGGCATAAGAGAGTTTATAGCCTAAGTAAAGGCTATTTAAGCTGCTTAAGCTTGATGTGAAAGACAGTTTTACATGAAAGAGACGTATGTTTATCAATATATTGTTTTTGTTGTTTATACTAATAAATTTTTTATAGCTTTTATCAGCAAAAAAGACAAAGATATGCAAACGTCTGAAATAAAAGACAGCTAACCTGAAAGAAGTTGAGTTCAGCATCATTGAGGGTACCATCATTATCTTGATCAGATATTTTAAATATACGAGTAAGGGCTTTTATACAGGCTGGTTTCATCTATAAATCAATGAGAAAAGAAACAAGTGTTTTAATTAAAGTAGGATTTTAAATGTGATTTTCATAAGCAACACTGGCTGGGAATATTATGATTGTTTTGACATAACATTAAATACACCCAACAAGGAAAAATGAAGTAAAGCAAAGCCATTGACTTTTATACTCAAGCCTTTTTAAGTAAATTAGGCAATTTTTACTTGCACTGATTTTGGAATGGTCAAACTCTCCCCTCATGACCACAGATCCTCTAAGGATGGGCAAAAGAGAAGTTCATCTTTAGGAGAGATTCATTCTTCCAGGCACATAAAGAAGAACTATTTATTTATTTATGTCCTCCCTCACTCCATAAAGGATTTGAGCTGAATCATAAAACTACTAAGGGCTTTTTCCTTCCCAGTTTCTGGTTTCTGACCATCAACCTTCTGGAGGCAGAATGGGACTTGTTTTGGTCTCTCTTGTGTGTGTATATATTAAAGTTGGGATATAAAATGTGTTTATTTACAAATAAGTGACAAAATATCACTGGCTAATAGGTGTAAAAGACTTTTACTACCTTCCTATTATAAGAATTATTTACATTGTTTAAAAGAAGCTTGCCTTTTATGACTCTAAAGCTTTTATAAGTAATGCTGCTGGAAATATATTTGCCAACTTTCTTAATTTTTGTTTTAGGATTTATAATGGGTAGAATATTTAATTATTTAAAAATAAGGTCCAGGCCGGGCGCGGTGGCTCGCGCCTGTAATCCTAGCACTCTGGGAGGCCAAGGCAGGTGGATTGTTTGAGGTCAGGAGTTGGAGACCAGCCTGAGCAAGAACGAGACCTCGTCTCTACCAAAAATAGAAAGAAATTAATTGGACAGTTAAAACTATATAGAAAAAATTAGCTGGGCATGGTGGCGCATGCCTGTAGTCCCAGCTACTTGGGAGGCTGAGGCAGTAGGATTGCTTGAGCCCAGCAGTCTGAGGTTGCTGTGAGCTAGGCTGACGCCACGGCACTCACTCTAGCCCGGATAACAAAGTGAGACTCTGTCTCAAAAAAAAAAAAAAAATAAGGTCCACATGTTTCTACTTTGTATAACCACTATAGGGTAATCACTACCAACAATTCTGAGAATAAAACTTTCAGGAATGTTTGCTCTAAAAAACTCTCTTAATGGTGTCTGGGAACTTAAAATAAATAAGATCTTTGAACTTTGTTTAAGCTTGACAGTAGATCTCTTACAGACCTATCTAAATCAGAGAAATGAGATGGCAAGGTAAGGAAATGTGTGCTTATTAACTAAGAACTTCAGTCATATGGCTATCCAGAGCAGAATGTTAAGGATGACAGCTTTGATCATGCTTTCAAACTCAAATGCAGAAAAGAAAGTCTTTAAAAAATAGAAAAGGGTCGGGCGCGGTGGCTCACGCCTATAATCCTAGCTCTCTGGGAGGCTGAGGCGGGCGGATCATTTGAGCTCAGGAGTTCGAAACCAGTCTGAGCAAGAGCGAGACCCCGTCTCTACTAAAATTAGAAAGAAATTAATTGGACAACTAAAAATATATAGAAAAAATTAGCCAGGCATGGTGGCGCATGCCTGTAGTCCCAGCTACTCGGGAGGCTGAGGCAGAAGGATTGCTGAGTCCAGCAGTCTGAGGTTGCTGAGAGCTAGGATGACGCCCATGGCACTCTAGCTCGGGCAACACAGTGAGACTCTGTCTCAAAAAAAAAAAAAAAAAAAGGTAAGGAAATTGTTACTTTCCAAACTTTTTTTTTGTTTTAAATGGGGTATCTGGGACAGCAATTTGATATAGTGAGAAAAAGATAAAATGTAAGATAGAAAGAGATTAGAAGGAAATGAGAA